>VXBB01017698.1:90422-103190 GCA_013399915.1 Illadopsis cleaveri | reverse complement strand
TCCTCTCCTTCTGAAATCCTTCCAATAGTACATTAACTCAAATTACTCCCATCTGTCTGTGTACTTGTTTCTTTCACTCTTCTGTCTTTTTAACACCTACTGTGTTGTGAAAGTTAACAGATCATATTGGTGATATGAATGTTTCAGTCTATGGTACTCCTTTCTGCCCAAAGTCTGTTTTTGCTGATTCAAATTTAAGCTTCTTCTCAGCTGAAGAAAAACCCACATTTACTATCTGATTTTCATAAACTTTTCTTGCCTCTTGATGAATCCTTAGCTGTCACTCTGGAAAATCCCTACTAGCATTTACACATGCCATTTAAATATGTCTTAATTCAGTGAAACTGAGTGTAATAGCAATGACAGATGCAGTGCTTATTTTTCGCACAAGCCAGGCTCTGTTTACTCCCCCAAAATACACAAAATAACAGAAACAAGATACTACATTAAAAGTTTAAAACTTTGAAAGATTTGTCTTGATTGGTTGTTTTTGTTTATTTATTTTTGTTATTGTTTGGAATATCTAAAGTATTATCATGATATTACCAAACTGGAAAATGGTGATGACTTATTGCTTATCCAATTTCCTTTAGCAGTACTAAAAAAAAAAATATTATTTAAGCTAGCCCTCCCAAGTAGCCTAATGTAAGAGTCACTTATTGGTTTAGAATGTGTTAATCTGTAAAACAGAAGAAATGTGGACAACTTACATTTTCAAATAGACAATCTTTTCATCTAAGTTATTCTGATAATTAAACAGTCATACAAGAGATAAATATTTCATTTGATAAGAAAACAGAGAAGGAATAACGAATGTAGTTACTAGTTTTCATCAATGGGAAAAGTGAAAAACCCTTTTCCATCATAAGGATCAATGTCTAACATAGTTACCTGTAGTCTCCAAAGAGGAAACATAATGAATGTATTTATATATTCAGTTTCCTTAAAACAGGAAGGAGAGAGCAAAAATACGAGTAGATACACAAAGATAAACCAGAAGGTAACTTGTTATAAAAGGAATTTCTATGCTGACAGATGCTAAAGAAAAAGAAAATTAATCTTATAGATTTAAAAACATAAAATATTTGTAACAAACATGTTGGGAATTGGCCCACTAGTAATAGGGAATAGGGTATAGTCAAACAATGTAAACTATATCATTTATAAGATAGCGTTATGTTGATTCATAAAAACTTCATTTATTTAACTTAGAGGAAGACAATGACGAGGAAAGGTAATGAAATTACACAACCTTGTTTCATTGCAGAGAGAAAAAATTTCAAGACCTCTTATATAGACCTTCCTCTATGAATGGACAAATCAACTTCAAAGAAATGAAAAAGTGTCACATTTCAAAACTAGTAGCAATTATTTTTTTGTAGTTACCATCTACAGTAAATACAGAAAAGGTAAAATATGCACCATGATTATGAACATTCTTTTGTTTTTTATTTTCTTTGGCAGAGCAAACTTGCTTGTAATTGAATGGTGTAAATGCTGTTAATCAACAACTGAAAATCTGGTAGGTTTAGTTGTTAGCTGTTTTTGGTGGATTTTTTTTTTTTTTTTTAATCTATCAGATATCACACCTTACTCGCTTATTTTCTTTTCAAGAAATGCTTGATCCAAAGTTAGATTTCTAAATTCAATACTTAAAAGATATGTATCATCTTTTTAGTGAATACTTAACATCAATCAGCTGCTATTAATTCTTTCCTGGCAAAAAAATCTGCAAAATGCACTTTTGTGATTAATCATGTTGATTAATATTGACAATTTAGTAGATCTCTTTAAATCTTCTTTATTGTGTTTCAGTGTGACAGAAATAAGAGCAAGAATACTAAAGGTTAAATATTTTATCAAGCCTGATGTCAATTGTTGGTTTTTTATTTATATCTGGTTGCCAATACCTATTCCATTTTCTAGCAGTGAATACATCTCAGTAAATGATAACTTGGATTTTTAGCAGATTCTTTTCTGCCATATTTCTTTATTAAGTGAACTTGTGACACTGTGCTTTTTTGCATTTCTGATAAAACTACAGTTTAATAGCAATTGATTTGTTGGTCTCAATTAGACTTTTCTTAGAATGTTGTATTGGGCTCTGATCTTTAGTCTTTTGTGTACAATACCAGTTTACTTTTACACCTCAATTACTCCCTTAAAATTACACATTCACAGAAGCAATTTTGAGGTTTGTCCTTGTACATACCAGACATTACAGGAGATCATTTTTTTTTGGTTTAGTCAACTACAAAATTCAGGTATTGTCAAGTAAACTTGAGAAACTACTGCAGCTCTGTGATGAAAATTCAGAATGTGTTTTTGAAATAAAATTCTAAATATTGAATGTGACATCTATCTATTTTAATCAGATCTCTTCCCTCCCTTAATGTGTTTTCCTTCACTTCAGTTCATGTCAGATCCTATGCAATGGCAATCTGTTTATGTGTGGAAAGTAAGGACAGCAAAACTGACCAAACAAATTCATATTCATTTACTAATACATATGATTAAAGAAAGCTTTGTCTCAATTGCATTAAACTGGAACATTATATAATGTTCAAATCCGAATATTAGAGGACAAGTTATTTCTAAGCTTATATACTTGACAATTTAAAGAATAGCATTAAACACTGTTGGATGTAAAGAATGTTTTTAAAATCGGAAATATGCTAGAAGTTAACAAAATATAAAGATTGAAATATGAAATAATATATTGTGACAGTAAGATTTCAGACCTTCAATATGTGTCCATTTTTCAACCAAGCAGTCCAAATGAATTCATTGTTTTTACTCATGATAGTAAATAATTTCTTGTCTCAGTAAAATTTATATGCTCCTATCACATATTGAAATTAGGTAAACAGAAATAATGAATATTATATAAATCTCTACACAATAAATTTTATTTCTGGATTTCAGTTTTACTTTACACATGTGAGTTCTGAGCAAGATATGCTGTATTTTTATTTTGCTGATAATATAATGCCTATAAATAGTACTGATTAGATATTCTGATGTCAGAAACTGTTGCAGAAATGCTCATTGTGACTACATCTAAACAAAGCTACAGAATACCTGAAAGTTGCTTATTACTGCATAGTTATGTAATTCAAGTCAAAATAATCCAAATTATAAAAGGTTTTGAGTAAAACGTTTTGTTTTTTTTTTATTGTTACAACTCTTTCCCTTTCAATGAATTTAAATTATGCATGTATTTGTGAACACCTTTAGAACTTTGTATGACAAAAGGATGAAAATATTTTCTTTAAATAACCCTAACTAATACTTAGTTTATAGGGTGAAATTCATCTCACCAAACAGTTCAATGTTTATCCTCACCTACTAATGGTGAAGGACCTACTTCCACAATGATTGATCTGACTTAAAAATGTTAAGATAGCTGCCTGTATGAATTATTTCTCTATTGAACAGATGAGCTTAGGTGAACTACCTTAACCTGCATAAAATAAAAAAACAAAACCAAAAAGAAATGACCCTCATCCTCCAAAATAAACAAAAAATCCCTTGTTTTCTACTACTGAGTTCCTGTCACGTTACAAAGCAGTTATATTCTAAGACGGATCAAAAGAATCATCAATTATTTCAGTCAGTGTTTTGGGGCCAGGATTTATGTCTTGCATAGAATGATCAATACACTCTCACTAAGAAGGAAAGAACTGAAACTAACCTGCCCAAAATAATATTTTTGTATTGGAAATATAGCATAAGAATATGAAATGATGGACTATAGAAAGCTAAGAAAATAACCATCAGCTTTCTGTCCTGAAAACCTTTTTTGCATTTTTCATGTTAAATGATAGTTATTCACATGGCTTTCAGTTCTTGTAGAGTCTTTGGAATGCTGAGTTTTTCTTTCTCTAGATTATTTCAGTTTTAGTGAAGATGATTAGAATCTCTCCCAATTCTATATAGTTGTATTCATGACCTTCCACAAATCATGTTTTTCCTTTCCTAATTCCAAGAGGGTGAAAGGCATAAATACAATGTGCCTGATTTTGCTGAAAATTCCAAAACTATTTCTGTATAAAAGGATACATTTATATAAAAAAAAAAATTAGAAAAGGTCTATGATAAAGGTTTTTTTTGAACATAACTAAACATATGAAGTTACATTTGAGTAAGACCGCAATATTAATAGACATAGTTTTGCATGTTTTATGTTACTTAAATATCATGAATGTCTTTCAAAATTGCTATGATGTATGGAATGGTTCATGAGGATGACAATAACATCAGTTTACTTTCTTATATTTTATTCAGAATATTGCAATAATTTCCCATTTTTGAAGTTTATGATTGCTCTCTGCCCAGTTCTCCAGCCTGTCAAGATCCAAGTCACATTAAATTATTAGATTGACTATTTATTACAGATATCAATTGCTTTAGTGCTAGACATGCTTGACTTTCAGGATCTGAAAGGGTTGCAAATGGGCCTAATTCGTACTGTGATCATTGGTAATCATTATCTGTTTGAAAATTAAAAAATATGCAGAGCACAGAATGGGAAGAAATGCATGACTGGTCAAGAAAGAGGTGTAAGATGTAATTGATCATACTGTACTTCACTCAGACAGGCTAGCAGTCATAAATTGGGCTATTTTTCTGAAGTTTCTGCCTCCACAAGCCATTTGCTTGGCAACCTTTGAATTTTTTTCTTATTTTCTCTGTATCGATTTTCCAATAGAATTGTCAGTCTAACTGATTAATCTGTGTAGGTATATGGAGCACAGATGTTTTCTTTCTTTTTTTTTTTTTCCTTAGGTTAAATCTCATAGAGTCTTGCTCCTTGCCTGAAACAATGAGGAAGTAAGCTAAAAATTACTCTGAAAAGAAGGTACAAATTATCGAAGAAAATATGAGTTGACAAATGTTTGAGAGTAATGAATGTGGAAGGATGCAGGCAAATAAGTTTCACCTTATAACATAGATATTTGGGTATTAGGTTTCACTATCTTCTGTTGCTAACATATAAATTACTGAAATTTTGGGGTTATAAAAATCTATTTGTTCTGAGTTTGTGTGTCTATTTGAAAGTATCATATTTTGATCTGTTATTACTGTTTGTTCTTGTCTCCTAAAGACAATTATGAACTTTATGTCAGTGTCAATTAACTACAATGAGGTCAAGAGAATGTATAAAACTGCAGCCAGATCTATCTCATGGAAATTTTTTTCCCCCTGAAGTATAATTTTTTTCTTACAGAATCAGAAAATAGTTTGAGTTAGAAACAACCCATAAGAATCACTGAGTCCAACTTCCTGCTCCTTGCCGGGCTACCTAAAATTTATTGTGACTCCAGTCTGGGATTGGAAATGAAGTGGAACTCAAGTGAAAGATTACATTTTTCCTGTTCAAAAGTGTTAGTCTTCTAGTGCTATGTCTGCTTAGCTGCTTTGTTCCATGGTGTGCAAAGTGGAGTACATCTACAAGATATATACACCAAAAAGAATATGTGAGAGATTCTCTGCAATCATAGCTGTAAAATGAGGAAACTGGAAGCTCCAATTCCTCAGCTTAAGGCTTAAGGACAGATAGAAGGCAATTAACATTTTAATAATCCCGTTAGAATCCTATTGTTTTATGTTATCCACAAAGAAGTTTTCAAGATGATTTCTGGTCTACAAAACTGAAAACTTTGGCTAGATCCTCACTTTCTTTACAGATTTACTTACAGAGATGTATTATGTGGTAATAGAAGGTTTGTGCTCAGGCTATGCAAGCAGATGTTGTTTGAGATCCAGCCACAGCAAAAGCTTTGAAAGGGGAAAATATATTTTAATTTATAAATAACTATCAAACCACTATGCACCAGCATCTATCTAAGAATAAAAATTCGTGTGTCTGGCAAACCTCATATTTTAGTTAAGAGGGTTGCTTACACTTGAAAAATTTTCTTACATAATAATCTGTTCATGGATTTTCCTTCTTGATACACTCTCTCTTTACCTTAATAAACAAATAAGTAAATATTCAAAAACATAATAGAGTATTCATTCATTCCCTCTATTTACTTCTACAAATACATACACAAGCATACACCTTTCCTTTGTGAAGCCATGCTGTTTTCTTTTAGATGATTTATAATTTTTCTACTTCTGTTTGATTTATCTTCAATGTTTTCCTGGTACTGAATAAAGTGTCATAGGTTTATGAAATCATGAATTGGACCTCTTTTAAAGTGAGTTACTGCATATTAAACTCTGCACACTTGTTTCAGGACATGTGTTAATGGAAAAGTATTCATTTTCATTTGTAACATACTTTTGTTTTCAAACTGTATAAGAAAACTGTCCCTTTCTTTGGTGATTTTTTTTTTTTTTTTTTTTTTTTTTGTTCCCCGTTNTTTTCATAATTCTATTTTCCTTTCTGTCCAGTGAATAATGCCATTAGCTTTTTTAAATCTTGGTACCTCTATCCTTACCTGCTACTTTTTAAATCTAAATTTAGTCTTTACTAAATATCAGCGTAACATTCGCTACAAGGAACATTAAAAGAGAACATAAGAATGTTTTTAGCATGTTTCTATTTCTGACCTAATCGTTACTTGACCTCCATGTAAACTAGGACATCTACGGATAGGTCCATAGATTTTTGAATATAACCATATTTGAACACCAAACATTACTTTATGGTACATGTACTAAGTTTATCTTGGTCTGCCTAGCTTTTGTCTTTAAAAATAACATTTTTGCCCAACTTTTACATAGTAAAAGACATAAAATGTATTTTCTCATGCATAAAATCAGATGTATGTTGGGAAATCAGTGTAGATTTACATTTTTGTTAAATCAAATTTAAAAAAAAACCTACTTTGGCAGATTGCAAATATATCTACTGTCTAATTTAACACTTCATTTTGTTAATCTGTGCTTCAAGTAATCCCTTCTAAATCACAAGCCATGTAATATTACTCTTCAGTTTCTTCTCCAGAAGCCTAGCTTTGAATTTCTACCTTTAATAAGATAGGCTAGACCTGAAACTCAGATATCGCTATCAAGACGGAAATTTGGCTGCTCTTTTTCTGCTCATGTACAAAATTTCTTCCAGCTACTTTGCTTTGTTACTTCAGATGGTCAGCAGGAAACTTTGCCACTTTTTCTCTCAGTGGGAGGGCACAGTTTCAGAACAAGCCAGAAGACAACTGTTCTCTGTTTATTTTTCTCATATATGAAACTAATTAAGGAGACATTAACTATAAATGTGCATTACCATTAAACATTAGAAACTTCATGTAAAAATGTGTTCTGCGGTGTTGAGACATAATAATATTCCAATAAAAGGCAAAAATAGGATGCCTTCTCACATGAGCAATCTAATTTTTGTTAATAGGACTGCTCAAAACCCCCTGCAATGCGAGTACAGAAAGTCCAATTATGCTCCAAAATCACAAGGGCTAAGCAGCAGTAGAAGCAGAAGAGCAGGCTACACATTTCACAAGGAAAGGCAATTTACCAACCGAGACACTATTGTCAAGAGGCTCTATCTGAGTGTATGAATAAAGCAAGTGAGGCTGCCTCTGATGGCTTCCTCTGTAACAGACTATTCTCCTGTAGGTGGTTCTGGGTTTGCTCTCAGGCAGCTGCTGCTAGGACATTAGATTTAACTCAGTAGGAAAATAAACTAATTTGCAATTTCCTGGGTTGGCAATCAGGGAAAAAGGGAAAGGTGGGTGGAGAGGAACAAATAGAATTGACAGACAAGATATTTCTCTGGCAAAAATGCACATAAGGGTTTGGGGTTTTTTTTAATAAATTAGTAAGCCTGACATTACATACAGTTGCAGGAAAGATAGCTAGAATAGTAATGCTAAAATAGATGGTAAACTGTCCCATTAAAGAGTAGGTTACCATAATAAATGATTTCTTTCTTCATGAGTCAGCCCAATAAGGACAAGGATACCCACATTCTGGTACCTGTTATAACTCAGGCTGTTTCCCTTTACAGACTCAGGCTGTTTGCATTGAAAATGAAGTGCTGGCTGAGTACAGGGTAAGGGAGCTACTTGTCTTCATGCTGGTATATCTTTTTTCCACTTTATTAATATAATTCTGCAGGTGCTGTCAATTTGAAGCTGGCTGGGGTGTTTGTTTTGTGGTTTGCTTTTTTTTTTTCCAGATTTAAGAATTTTCAAAATACAGTCTTGCTAATATGTTGGCACTGCATGTGAGAAGAGATATCTCTGGAGTTTGAAGGAAGGGGAGGGAAACCAGCCATTCTTCTTCCAATCAAAATCTTCATTGTTACATGGAAAAACAAAGACCATGTTTGTACTATTAAGGAGCACACTGAATTTTAAATGGTGGCAAAAATTGTTTTGTTATCAGTTCAATAATATGGATAATTAAATTAGAAAAATATTAGTTAGCAAGTATTACAACCATTGGCTTTTTTTTTTTTTTTGGCCAATATTACAAGTTTTTAAGTACAGAGTATGCCATAAACAATACTTACTCAAAATTTTAAGATGTTCATCTTATTGAAAAACAATTAAAATAATGTCAGGTATGATTGGTTTAAAGTAATAATCTAAAACCCTTTAAAATCATTTCTAACCTTATGTATCATGTCATGTTGTGTCACATCAGTCTGATTGCATTCATTTTCAAATACATGATGTGACACACTGTAACATGATTCACATTTCAGATGATTTAAGGGCCCCTGCTATAATTGTGAAAATCATAAAGGAAGAAAAAGATTGTCCATGCTTTAGAAATTTAGAAGCATTTTTCATGAACAGTATTTGCATATGCATTTTTGAGGAAAAAGATACTCTTAGTAAAGAATATGGCTAGTGAAGCACGGACTCCCTTAACTTTATAACTAATGGATTTCCTAGGACTTTTAGTGGCTATTGATACTCGATTTTGACACTGAAATAATATGGTAGATTCATTTGCCTCTTATAAACTCCAGCTACAAGTTAGGCTACATGAAGCCAAATTTTGTCACTTATAAATGTCAATTACTTCAGGAAAATGGCCTGGTAAGGAATATATAGCCTGTTTTCCTTAGATTGGATATGTATCAATACTACATTTCTACAATTTCCAATGCATTTTCAGGCAGCAAAAGGTACAAATAACCGTGAAATAAATTTACTGGTTGTGGATGTCTTGGATACAGAGCATTAATTAAACATAATGTTCCTGGATATTTAATAGTTGCTCATTTTTCAAAAAAATAAAATTGCAGCTCGGTAAGTAGTAATCAGTTGAAGTAATATTAAAATTAATAATAAAAAATATATGTGTCAGATACTTTAAAGGGCAAACACACATTTTGAAACATGAATCATATGATTCGTCAAACTCCTTGAGGACCCTATTTTCATGCAACTTGAGGAACTAACTTTATCAAACAAATGTTAAACTTTTGAATTTAGTTTTTGCTACCTACTGCATTTTTTGATCTGATGAAAAGTGCTTTGTAACATGTTTCAGCAGAGAAAATAGTATTAATTTTAAAAGCTTTACTTTATCACTATAAATTAAAGATCTATGCTTACACTAGATTTTTCTTAATGTAACACTGGTTATTTCAATTAAATAGCCAATGGCTCTTTCTTAACTGCATTAGTAAGTATGAAATAAGGATAAAGCACAGAGTAATTTGGGACCCTTTGAGTTGAAATGTGTCATGTGAATGCATTTATATGGATCATAGTACTTCTTAGCAAAATATTATAAATTGACAAATGTATATAATTTGTCATTTGAATGGGGAAGCTAGCTGGGATGGTGCTAAAAACATCCAGTGTCCTTAGGTTTTATCTCAGAGAAAGAATGAAGAAAATCTTACAATGACACATAGAGGAAAAAAATTTATAACAAAAATAATCTTTATCTGCTGTAAAATAATTTCATGGATGGCCAAGGAAGGAAAGCTAAATTCTACTCACCAATTAATTTCAATTGATAAAGTCAATGCAATGATGACATCTCATGTATCAACCCAGTAAAACCATCACACCTAAGTTCATATGAGCTATAGGAGCTCTTGCTTCAGTTTATCCATCATCACCAAACATCTTAATAAATTCCTATTAGCTACACCTGAGCAAGGCAATGTAAGGGACCGTGACTATCACTAGTATGGCAGTTAGAGGAAAAGAGGTTGCAGGATGAGGTGTACCTGAGATCCAGTATGGGAGGGAGATGAAGTAATTAAAACAAACAAACAAACAAACAAACAAACAAACAACACAAAAAACCCACTAAAAACAAACAAACAAAAAAACACAAAAAAAACAAACAAAAAAATCCAAAAACAATCAAACCAAACAATCATAAAACCTAAAACAAACAAACAAATGAAAAAACCACCCAACCAACTAACAAAAAAATAATCTAATTTTACAGAACTACCAGTTTGAAAATAAAAATTTCATTTGTATATCCAGCATAGGAATTTGCCATAGACATGAGAAACAGAAAAAAATGAAACCTCTTTCTGCACTGTTTTCAGAGGAGGAGTGCATTTTTAAATTATTAAGTCCTGCTATCAATCATCTTAACGCACTGAGTCTTCCTGTAACATACCAGACAAATCCATTAAAACTCTGCCTTCTGGTAGTGTTCCTTAGGTTACAAACTGGAGCTCACAAATTCAAGCACCAAATTACACTATTATGTGTAATATTTGAAAACGTATTTCAGGATATGACACACATGGAAGCAAAACACACTTCAAGAATTTGAAGATAGATGACTCTGAACATATTTGAGGCAGAGTGAGCTTACAAAAATATGACAGGTATAGTACATTATTATGAAAATTGCAGAAAACCTTGCTTTCTTGCTGCTGCCTTTTAGTATATATTCTTCAGAATAGATGAATAATGAAGACATGTAATTTAAGTAAAATTCTGACTCTTTCCAATGTCTGAGTGGAACATGTCTCATTGTGTTACAATCAATGAGGAAAAGCCATTAGCTCTTTACAGGACAGCTCCTAAAATATCCCTAACATTTGAGCCTGAGTTTTAATACGAATCTCTCTCAGTGTGTGGGTGTGTGTATCGTGAAGAAAGTTTTCTTCTTTTTTTTTCCTTGAACAACTATCTTAAAAGTTATTGCATACATTTAGAAATCATGGCACCGACTTCATACTTGTTTCCTCTAAAACTATGAAAGTAATCTTTTGTGTCATGATGTATTTTGTAGGTATATTTGGGAGAATTCATATAATTATTTTATTCTTTAGAAAAAGAGACTTGAAAAGTTAACAGAAAGAAAACATGTGGCTCATCTACTTATATATTTAATGAATTTTTATAATGTACTACACTGACCATCCTAGGAAAAGAAACCTAAGCTGATTTGCTGCCATTTGTCACTGAATTACAGTGACAGACAGAGTTACTGTGCCAGACAGAGACTGGACAAATATGGACATTCATTTGCTCACTTTCTCCTACATTGATACTCTTGGGCCTATAATAAGAATTTTGGCAAACTTACTGTTTTTTTCTCTATGCATGCTGTGGTTATCACCTATAATCAACACCTAAATTTCCGCTTAAATACAATTATTTAATTTTTAATTAATTAAATCAAGACCTGAAGCAAAGTCTAGAAACATTATACTTCCTAGAAATTATAATACCAGCTGTAGAATTTAGGCTAGGACTAAAGCGTGTGAGTCTTTCTCTGAGTGGATTTCTCTACACTGGTGTCTACTTGTCATGCACATGATTAATGTACCAGGATGCACCATAAAGAGTTAAGACTTCATTCAAACTCCCAGTCATAGATGCCTAATGACAGTGTATCTGCAGTGACTTAGAACTGCCTATTCAGAAAGATATGCGTGTCCCATTTATCCTGTGCCATGACTTCTAGGTGCAGATGCATAGCTTAGAAACCCAATTGCCTTTATAGTTAAAGAATTCAGTTTTGATGTTAGGCAGTAAAGAATATTTTCAGCATTTATTTCCACTGCCCTGGAGTTTCACTTCCTCTTTCCCATGTGAGTACAGGGTTACCTATAGCCAATACTATTGAATGATTAAATTGCAAACTGAAATATTAAGGAATCGAGTTTATTTGTCACCAGAAAAAGTCAAGCTATCAATATCTTCATGCTGGTTTCTGTTCATTATCCTTACTGAATCTAGATTACGCATAGCTTTTTACTATGTCTAGTTTTTTACAGGTCTAGTTATATTTCATGGTACATGGCACATTCTTTTTACATGTGTCTGTGAATTGTCCTTCAAAAATTCCACATTTCTTCCGATATTTTATATGTCTAGCATCTTACCATAAATTTCATGCACTATATGATTAAAATATATAAATGATATTCAATAAAAACATATAAAACATANAAACTACTCCTACCTACAAATTTATTTTAAATTGGATTACATCTCATTTTCCAAAATATAAGATATATGATATACTCAGGTGTAAGTGCCTATGTACTGGGTCAAGGAATTAATTTATAGACTGCTTTTATATATTTATATTCTGCTTTTTTGAGTAGGATCAGAATCTCAAGTATTAATATATTTACTACTTTAAAAGTGAAAGCCCCTTAATTTACTAATTCGGAAGACTCTGATTGTTCATTATGTTTTTTTATGAAAATAAAGGACGATGGGATCTTCACAATTAAAAACTTTAATTAGAAAACTGTAATAACACAAGTGTTTCATTTAAATTGCAGCCAAGTGATTGTCAATATTTTACACTAGATATTACTTTTCTGAGGGATGGTCTGAAACAGGGAAATAA
>VXBB01017698.1:29571-66595 GCA_013399915.1 Illadopsis cleaveri | reverse complement strand
TTCTCCCAGGTCCACCGGGGTGATTGGCGAGGCACATGTTTCAGAGACAAACCACCAGGGAGTGGGATAGGGGATAGGGAGAAAGGGGACATACCATTACAATAAACAGGAAACATATACAAAATTGAAAAACCTTAATCATGCACTGCAACACAAACATTCACGAGCTAGAAAACTGAGGGCAACATTCATAAGACTTGGTACTCCATCCTTCTCTATAGCATACTTCTAAGAAACATAATTGAAAACAGAACTCATATAAATGCTATCAATGATGCTTTATGTCATTTTTTGTTCCTTTCTGCAGTGGTTAGAAGACTTTGCTGTCATCACTGTGTGGGTTAGCAACAATAATTTTCCAATAAGGCCAAGAGAAATTATTAGATGTTGGCTGAAAAAGAGTGGTAAGCATTATTAGGCAATTTTCTTGAAAATAAAGGAAAAAGTAAGTGGAAAAGTGATAATTACATCTCAGATCTTTACATTATTTTCTAACTTTTTTTTTTTTTTTTAATGTATGTATGGTTACCATTGAAATATTTCTGAGATTTAGCTTTCTTTCCCAGTAGAAGACTTAAAAAGGTGAAGGGTGACAGATTATATGTTTATTAATTTATGTTCTGTTCAAATACACAATTATAAGAAAACTCTTTAATCTTCTGATGAAACAAAAGACAAGCTTTGAACTCCTTACACCTCTGTGTGCCATAAATATTTCTTATGTTCTTTGTTCTTACACTAGCAGGTCTACTATATCCAAGTTATCTCTCCAGGAATTGGTAAATTAAGATAAATTATTGGCAATTGTTAAATCATTATTGTCTGATATGATTCGTCCCTCCTGGAAAGCGTAGGCATTTAAGGTATGTTTTATGTTTCATGTTTTATGACAAATAAGGATGAATATTTGAGACTTGTGTACCAGCACAGTACTTTCTGACAACCAACAGCTAGTGTTTGTTTCAAAATGAGAGGAATCCTTCTGCTGTAGTTTTTCAAACCAGGAAAAGACCTTAGGTGTGTGCCAAATCTCTCCTTCCCTGATATTTTAATTGGTTGTGAAACCATTTTCATTTGGATTCACTGATCCCTACTTACCATTAAATGTAGCTGTTTGTAAACAACCACGACTAACATAATTCCTGTCGCAGTTGCTTTATCTAACTGTTACCTAAAAAATTAACTTATATGTATGGAAAAGGCTGTGCAGAAAGTGCTCTTGGCCCACAGAATTGTCTTTAGCAAGGCCTTTGACATACATTTCTTAAAGCCAAATTAACAAGAGATGGACTGGAAAAGTACATATTAGGTGAGTAGAAAATCAGCTTGACTGTCAGGAAGAATTAGTAGTGACCAGTAGCACAAAATCCAACTGGCAGTCAGTTAGTAATGGCAGCCCTCAAGGATCTATGGTCTAAGTTAATGCTTTGTAAAATGTTTTATGTAGATTGAATGCTGCTCCAAACTTTTGCCGAAGTTCTCTGATTTTATGAAGTTGCCAGTAAAATTTGAGACTGCACTTGGAATATCGCATCAGGTTTTGGATACAAGTCCATCAAGGGACACACAGATGTTCAGGAAGCTGGAACACAATACATATCAGGAGAAGGTGAGATAGCTGGGCCTGTTCCATGGCGAGAAGAATGAGCCGAGGAGACATTGCTATCTATAATGGCAGAACAAAAGACAAAGCCTTCTGAGCTTTGTAAACTGGGAACAGGGGTAAATGATGAGTCACAATGTAAGTTGCAATATGCAACATTTCAACTCAGCATAAGGAAATTAAATTTTGTCATGAAGGTGGTCAAACACTGGAACAGGTTGCCTGTGTAGTCTCTGTCACTGTAGAGATTCAAAATACCCTGGTCTGAGCACAAGCCTAGACAATATTACCTCTGGAGGTCCCTTCCAAGCTACATTTTTTTGCGTGTGACCTACATGAATAATTGACAGAAAAATCTGCCAGTGAAAAGCAGCAGACTGCTGTTCCGAAAAGACCAAACAAGGCCCCATAATGTGAATGTGTATTTTTTCATGCATAGCATCAGTTCCTAGGCTATACACAAAGAAAAGCCAAAGAAGAAGTGAGTCTGGAGGGTTACCTTTTCCAACAAAAGCTTGTTTACTTTTTGAGTGTGAATACCTTTATTGGGTGAGGAATAGGGAAAACAACCAAATACTCAACCTTCCTTACTAATTCCAGCTGTATCATTGGATGAGTGAAATTTTTAACATCTTAGCAAATGGCTTGACATTAGTAATGCTGACAATACAGGTGAATACCATTTTGTCTGGATAGTATATATGGACTCCTTCCTAGCTTTAACCTTGGAGTTACCTTCATTCTTTTTCTATGTCCACTGAACTTTGTTTATTCTGAGTAAAACATTACACCTGTTGCTCATCAGTTACTTTGAATCACTTTCTACATCCAATGTTACCATATATCCTCTGTCCATTTGCAGCATTTTTGGCTTAATCAAAGTATTTTCCAATATCCAGGAAATCTTTAATTTCCTGATTTGACATTAAATAACTATGAGAGAAAGTCTGCTGCCAAGAAAAAAGGATAGAAAGCTCAAATCAGGGAAATGTTTTCTGTCTTTTCCAGGCTCATTTGAACCAGAGTACTTTCTTCAGCATAGCAGGCAATCTGACATGAAATTATATGACTGAGTTACTAACATTAAGATGTTTATCTCAATGCCCTTCAATCTGTAAGTAAAAAAACTCAAGATTTTTGAGGCTTTTTTATAGAATGAGCATCTATAGAACTGTGAATATAGCTTGGCTAAACAAGAGCAGTAGATTGGCAGCTGATAAGCCAGTTAATTTAACCTTGCTATATTCAGCGACTATTGCAGTGTGTTCAAAATGGTAAGGGGAAAATTGTCAACTGTTAACTTATGCTATCATTTCCCCATATAGCAATGTAACTTTCTCATCAGCATTGCAATTCTTTTTCCTAATCAAAAGAACTTTTCCCTAATGTAAGTTGTGGATTGCCCATCCCTGAAAGTGTATAAGGCTAGGTTGGATGGGACTTTGAGCAATCTGGTTTAGTGGAAGATGTCCCTGCCCAGAACAGTGGGGGTGGAACTAGATTATCCTTAAAATCCCTTTCAATGCAAGCCAGTCCATGACTCCAGCATAATCTGTCACTTCTCCAAGTGGAGAGGATCTGGAAAGGAAAAACTGGTGAGAAATGTGAAGCTCAAGGGAAAGCTTGTCTGCAGTAACCATGAAATGATGGAGCTTAATATCCTCAGGGCAGTGAGGGCAAGATCAGCAGCAATGCAGCCCTGTGAAGGGTAAATTGGAAAAAAGGTCCAGGAGGTCTGCATGGATGAACTAGGATTACCTGGACAAGTCAAACACACAAAGGAAGTCTACAGAGGTAGAAGCAAGGACAGGTAGCTTGTGAGGAATAGAGAGGTTAGCCCTGTAAATACTATGATTGATAAGAGGTCTAGCAAGCATATGCAGTCACTGACTAATAGACACCTGTCTCTTATGTAATACAGGTTTTTGTTTGAATTAGGAGAAATGGGGTTTTAGCTGTAATTAATACATATAGCAGTTTTTATTAGACCAGTTGCAGGGGTGTTAACACTCAAATTAATAAAGAAGGATAACACTCAAAATGCCCTCATTATTGTTATTATTATTACAAAAATTAAATAATTTTTCTTTGGTGTTCCATTCACCCTACCAACCTATATGTCTCTGGGACCTCAGACAAGGAGTAACATCAGCATCCCAAGGTCTGTGCCAGGATGACTGTGAAAGTAGTGGTATATGTGGTTTATGGCTAGCTGAACTGCCAGAAATATTTTTCTTTTCTCTTTTTTTTTTTCTTTTCATTTTTTTTTTCCTTTTCTTTTTTTTTTTTTTTTCTTTTACTCCACCATCCTGACTGTTTAGAGATGCTCTTCAGGGCAAAGAAATCAGAACTCTGATAGTCCACTAAAATCCTCCCTATCTTCTGCTTGAGCGAGAAAGTAGTTATAAACCTTAAGAGAAGGCATAAAAGAGTAAATACAATGCCTAAGAAAAGGAATCCATACCAAAATGTTTAGTACAGCAGTCTTATAATTCTTAACCATACTTCTTTGCAATAATTAGATAATTTACACTTTTATAACTCCGCTAATAACAATAATTGTTTTGTTTGAATTAGGTAATTACTGTTCAGATTAGATTAATATTAATCTCCTGCCTTTTGTATGTCCTTGCACCCATAGTAAGATATTTGACGTAAGACTTACTAGATGTGTCTAAAGACAGGATGTTTCTCCAGGCATATGAACACCAGTTTCTCATCTCTATCCCTTCTATGCAAATGGCACCAAAATGCCCCTATGTACTTTAGGCCAGACATTATCTGAGACAAGTATATTCAGTTCATCCAAAATAGTACTGTAATGTACTTTTGTGATATGTTCAAGTTTGGATACAAAATTCTAAATGTGTTTTGTCCACTCTCAATTAAAGTCTGCACTTTATTTTCTCTCACAGGGAAGTAATTTTTTTCTCATATTTTGTAATAGTTTGAGCTAAAATATTCACAAAGGTAATAAAATTCAAACATTAGCTAAAACCGTGGATCAGAAAACCATAAGGGTGGAGTGGTTTCATGTAGTGTTTTGATTCCTCTCTTCTGAATTCCTAACTAATTCCAGAAGGTATCTAAAATCAATAGTGCATGGTTTAAAATACACGTCTCTAGGTGCCTGGTTTGAGCTACTCTAGTCTCAAGAAACAGATGCACATTTTACAGTTAGACTGCCATTGGATATAAACAGAAGATACCTAGGGAACAGTGATAGGAACCACAACTTTCTCTTCTCTCACATAAGCAACTTAAAAATGATTCTAGGAGGAAAAATATCCATTGGGTCCCATCAACTAATCCATTGTTCATCACCCTCTGCAGTAAGTGGGAACTAATGCTGGGGGGAAAGTGTGTAGAACAGAAACATTATAGGATGACTGCAATGGTACAGTTTCTAAGCTGCCGCCAATTAGTAGTGAAGAAGCTTCCAGAATCTTATGCTGCACCTAAATGATCATGAGACTTTCCTTACACATTTGCTTTCTTCAACCTTACACATTTGCTTTCCTGCCTGCATAAGAGGCTAGTTTCAAAAGAATGAATGGAGTTCCCTCATCTGAGAAACACTTTACTTTTGTGAATAGAGTCCTATTATGTGAGAGAGATATCTAGTTATTACTCTATGGGTAAAGGTGGGTTAATACTTTGGTTATTTTGACAATGAATAAATTCTTGTCCAATCTCAAAAAACAGCCTTTTGTTCTGAATACTGACTAGATGGGTGCACCAATGGTGAAACATGAGGGAAAATCCTATTCACACACAGAGTTCACTGACAAAAGGTACTCAAATAACAGTATTATGATTCAGCTGAAGTGTTTTTAGAGACCACTGTTTTAAGGCAGGTTTCTATTTAAGATTCCCTGCGTCATCCTCTGAATGTTACTAAAAATACTTGACTCTCTTCAGATAAGTATTATTGAAACAATCTTAGTCACAAATAGGATAGGTACCTAATTTTAAAAATACATTTTTTCACATCTGTATGAAATTCATATCAAATTGATATGAATACCTATTAAATATTTGATAAGAAGTAAAAGTTTTTTTCAGAAAATATTTAAATACAGAAATGATTACTTCAGAAACCTATCTCCTGACAATTGATCTAGTTTATATTCCTACAAATGAGAGTCTCCTTTAAAAAAGTTGACATATATTTAACTGTCAATAATTCTATTTTGGCTTTTAGATTTTCAGGAAATAAAAAGTTTATATTTTGAATACTTACAAGTTAAACTGCCTGATTAAAAAAATAAAAAAGCAAAAAAAAAAAATTAAAAAATATCATGAGCTACAAAACACAATGAAAAGCAGCCATAAGATGAAACAGTTGTACATAGCACAACACTCTATGAGGTCAATGAAACTTCCCATATTTCAGAAATTAAATGATGCTACAGACATTCCCAGGCATTAGAACATATTCATCTTTGATGGTCTTAGGAGCAGTTGATTTTGGTTATCTGGGTTCCCCACTTGGTCACTGTTTCTCTGGTCACCATGTGGTCATTGGTTTTTCATTTGTTTGTTTGAATTTTCACTAGCTAGACATCCTAATAGTAACATTTGAAGTCATATGTTGGCTAAAAGCTGACAATAAAATGTAAAACAAACATCCAGACTAAATATTTTGTCCTGTCTGTCACAAGGCCCAACTGCAAGTCTTATGTTAATAATATTTTCTGCAACACAAATCTGAATACTCTTGATACTATAAAGGCAGAAGTGAATACCCAGTTACTTTGTAAAAACTAATACTAAGATTAAACAACAAATGACAGAAATTGTTTTTACTACATTCCTGAATATTATCGGTAGAGTGACACAATGAAAAAATTATAATTTTCAGATTAGTAATTCTTTTATTGAAACAATGGAGGATAATAAATTCTTTTTGAGTATGGATTATCAGGATCCCCTTTTTTCTGTAACTATTTCAAGGTTTGTCTTCCCTGTTGAGAAAGTGTATAACAACGTAAATATCCCCCCGCAGCCCCCCAGGGGTCTTTGGTTAACTCAGTTATTAGGGAGACCTTGGGGAGATATTGCAAGGGACAGGGTAAAAGATTCAAAAGAGACCCTTACCCTGGAGGTGTTTTCCAGACATTTATTCTCGTGTCTTCCGTGGGGGATAAGAGGGGCAAGAGAGCGAACAAGGAAGAGCAGGGGTTTTTTAACCCCTGCCAGGGAAAGATAACTGGCTATCAGCCAACCAGGTCAAAGGGAGAAGGAGGGGTCAAATCATATGGCTACATGTTACAGGGGTCCTGGCAGGGGGAAAAACCATTCCCCCAGAGGAATACAACATAACCATACAGTTTGAATGGTCTGTGAACACAAACTAGACTGTAGTTAAACACACAGGATAACCACTTTAAATAAACATGGAGTTCCAACAGAAACGACTTACACTTCTAAATGTACTTTAATGACAAAATTTCAAAATTATAACTGTATTTCTGAAGAAAAAGCTAAACTCAATCCCATCAAACACTTTTTACAATGTAGATGGATTTTCTCATGATCATGATTTTTTTCCCCCCCAATTTTAACTCAATCTTATTCTGCATTATTTTTTGATTCTGCAATTTAAATCTTTCTGACATACAGAAGGTACAAATGAAAAAACACATTTCAGTCACTCTTTGGTATAAGACTCTGACACTGAGAATCTATTGAGAATAGATTCACTTTATTTCTAAAATTCTGTTAAATGACCTTTCCCTGTGAGAAGCAATTCTCCATCTTTGACTAACCAAACATGGTGACTATGATGATGGGAGAAAACAAATACTGTGTTCCTGCTGGAAAACCCTAAACAACAGCCCGAATTATTAGCACAGCTGTATTTCAGTGATGTCTTCATCAATTTTTTCTTACTTGCAGTATCAGCTTACCCACTAGTGTTCTGTTCTCCTGCTTCAGTGAAGAGTCTCACTCTCCAGAATTGCTTAATACTGGATAATCCAAGTACATAAATTTCTGGATTTATTTATTTAATTGTTAAAAAAATAATAATCACAAATCTACTTTATATCTCAAGAGATCCTCATAGTAATTGTATTTTTCATTATAGGAATATTTTCTTTTGTTATTTTTGTACTTTAGCCTACTTAAATACTTTCCACTACTTCATATTGAAATATGTAGAATCACATAGTGAGATTTGCTAGTCACTAGACACTAATCGTCATTTGATATTATTTATCAGCAGAGTTTAAAAACAGTCAGAAAGAAAAATAGAAAAGGACACTTCAAGGTTCTTTTTTCTGTTGGCCACAGAGAAGTTAACTTCTAGGAAACTCAGTTTCACAATAATGCACAGGCCATGCTTGTGCATTCAGGATCACATCTGCTCTACTGAATTATGATCTCTGCACAAAGCCTATTTGCAGTGCTAATTTACAGGTCTGCTGGTTGTAAAGACCTAATCATGCAAACTCTATATGAGGATATTCTCAGTGCCTTCCTCAAACAGTGAAACAACCATTAACCCTTGAGAGCATAAGAACATTGGTGAACTAGGCCTGGGGAACAGTGTAAAGCTTTGTATTGATATTTTTTCCAAGACCGTAAAACGGTACTAGTCACACGATAAACTTACAAGTCAATTTAAAGTGCAATATTTTTTCTTTATACTTTTATACCTTTGAAGAATCAAGAGGCCAGATCTATATATCTAAGCAGGTGAACAGTTTCTCCTCAATAGCTGATTAATAGATGCAGCCAGAATCCAGACAAAAGGTTTACTCTCTGAAACCCTTTTTTTTTTTTCATTCTGTCAACTGGTTTCAGTAGCCTTCAATATCTTATANCAATATTTTTTCTTTATACTTTTATACCTTTGAAGAATCAAGAGGCCAGATCTATATATCTAATCAGGTGAACAGGTTCTCCTCAATAGTTGATTAATAGACGCAGCCAGAATCCAGACATAAGGTTTACTCTCTGAAAACTTTTTTTTTTCATTCTGTTAACTGGTTTCAGTAGCCTTCAATATCTCATAATTTTAAAAAGAAAATGTGATTTGAAAATTTGTTCTCTATCAGAGCATTAGCAAGATTTTGTACATTGTTTCAAAGATGGAAAAAAGGAGACAACATACTCAAGACAATAATATTTCTATGAATATAGGAAGAATAAATGTGAACATTGAATGAAATTACTGAATAAAAACTCAAAAATAGAAATTCAAATCTTAATTTTTCAAATCACGGTAATGTTCCAAACTTTTATTGACTTTCTATTTGATGTATTCCTTCTGCTGTTTCTTCTTTTGAAACGTCATCTATGTTTTGCAAAACTTCGTAAACATCCTCATCTTCAACTGGATGCAGTCAGAATTCTTATGAAGTTTTGAAAAAGAGATTTCTTTCACAAGTATTCCATGAAATTCTTAAATTGCATAAAATTGGGGATATGTTTCATAAACTATAGGTTGCTAATGACCTTTATCTCTCCTTATTTCTGTGTGCTGGTTATTGATTCTGTAGCCTGTGATCCCTTTATTCTGTATGTTAAGGTTGCTATATGTGCCAGAAGCCTTAAAAGTATGTGGAGGAAAATGGTAAATGTAATGTGATCCATTGCACAGATATCTGTTATACATGCCTGTGCTGCATATCAATGCAAAGTGTGGATCCATTCTGATAGTTATGGGAGAATAAAATCTAGAAACTATATATTTTTAACTTATTATTAATAGTTGTTTCCCCTTGATTTACTTGTTTTCCTTCCCAATATAAAACTAGCTCACATTTTGAATTTTTAACATCTAATTCAACTATCGGAAATCTTCTGAACTTCATTTGTTCATAGGTGATGAAAGTACAATAAGGAGGTACAAGGAAGACAAATACCTGGAGTCTCAGAATAAAAAATATGCTGTGTGCAGTGAGCCAGGACAACATTCTAACACGATAATCAGACTGAATAAGGCCAGCTTAAAACCAGTAACAGAGTAAATGTTGTGTTAGGATAATAGGGTGCTGACAGGATGGATGCCCTGCAGCTGAATCTCTCTCTTCTTCCTGGAAGATTTTGTAATGGAGAATTAAGCATTGTCTACCTCAGGCTTACTCAGTCAGAATGTATTTCTGCAGATGAAGCTGCTGATATGACAAGTAAAGGCACAGGGATAAGTCTTATAGAGCCTCAGTGCTTGCAGGCATGAGTCCCTGCACATCGAGCAGGCAGGGTCAGTGCTGTATCCTCTAGACAGTAACAAATAGAAAAGGCTGTGTAGGTATGGCACAATAGTTGATAGAAAAATAAATCAAGCATTATACTGTAGGGTCTAGTGTTACTATGGAGAAATGACTCCCTTAGGGGTCTGCAAGGAAAAGCTTTGATATGCAAACCTGCTAAGTCTTTGGAAAGCATAATGCACTGAAAAAGTATACACACATAAAAGGTCTGGTAGATTCATTACTATACAAGAGCTCACTCACTAATAACAGGTTTAATAATAACCAGAAAACAAGTAAAAGGCAAATAGGAAAAAACTGAAAAGGTGACACTGTTATACATCTTCTAAAATTTTCTGCATGTGTTTTACACAGACAAGCAAAAAATTGCCCTCTCAAAACAAAACGTATTGTAAAGTTTTAGTTTAACAGAAGAAGGAATATGCCTTTATAAAAACATTACTATTGCAAAACAGGTAGAATTCTGTGATTCATTTAGTCTTAAAAATAAACTTTTTCTGTGTGCCAGTTGACTAACTGGAAAATTAAAGGTGCTTAATTAAAAAAAAAAAAAAAAGTTAGTGAAATAAACAATATGAACATTATTTTACACTAATGCATATTTATTTCATGCTAGAAGTAATTTTACATTTTTTTAACCAAGCTGTTCCATGAATACTGGAACTAATGATGTGTGATTTTATGGATTAGCAATTAGCTGGTGATTAGCTTTTTGTCTGAAAAGGTGCAAACTACAATCAAGAGACAATAATTTGTTCCTAATATTAAGGTAATTTTAAAAGATCTCTCTGTTGGTTCTTTGCTGTCCAGTAATACTTTTGCTTACAGTTTTCTTTACTATACTAAGAGCATACTGATAATATCTTTACTTGGTCTGTACCATTAAGGAAAATAGATAAAATTGCAATTATAATGCAGAATATAATTTTTATGTGATTTTATGAAATTGATGGTAGTTTGGAAGTTAAATGCTATCTCTCTTGCTCACATTCAGAGCACAAACTTCAGCTAGGGGCCTTATTTTTAAATAAGACAAATGCATTGTGGATGGCCTCTCCTTACTTTAAAGGGTCTTCACAAACTTTCCCCATGACATATAAAACAGATAATGACCAGATAATATTTAGAGAATTTCATAGATTTTTTTTAATAGAACAAATTTTTTTGCATGCTAATAATCAATCTTCATGTTTCTCTAACGCCATTCTGTGAAGTCTTGTTTTTCTAAAATGTTAGGAAGGATAGCAACCAGAGAGATGTTCAACCACCTCCAGGGAAGCAGAGCTTCATCATGCATAATGATAACTTGGAAAGAAAAATGCCATCACTCCAAGTGACCTTCCTTCCTCCTGCCTCCCCAGCTTCTATTGCTGGGAGCCACATCATATGCCATGGGACATCCCTTTAATCAGTTGAAGTCAGCTGTCCTGACTGTGTCCCTTTTCAGCTTTGTGTATCACCTGCAGTCCGTGCTGGTGTGACAGGGTAGAGAAGCAAGAAAAGCCTTGCTGTGGGCTCGATATTTTCTAAGCCTGAGAATTGCTGAGCTCTTCCCAAGGGAAACTTCAACAATTTTCTTTTTTCCAAAACAACCTTGTGTAAACAATATTCCTTTCCCATAACAACAGGGGTTTGCTATTTCTGTTACTTAGCCAATGGGAGAGGTGTCAGTCCTATGGATCAAAAACGTGCCATCTTAGGAAAGCATGTTATAAAAGGGCTGGATGAATTGTAAATAAAGCCTTCTGATTTCTACTGCCTTCTGACTGCAGTCAAGCATCTTTATTTTGTGTCCTATTGTGCCACCTTGACAATCTGTAAGCACTCTACAGAAACTGCTAAAACATTTCCATGTTTTTATCACTGTTTTGGTCAAAGATCAAAAAGAATAGCATAGGAACTACTATGAATAAATTAACTCTATCACAACCAAAACCAGAAGAATTCAAGCCTTTGTTAATGTTACTATAACTTGAGACAGGATTTCTGGTTATAGTGTGTTTTCTTTAAGGATTTAGATTTTAAGTCTTTTTTTTTGTTTGTGGGTAAAACATTTCTGTATTAAACTGAGATGCCTTTTATTTATTAGTCTATTTACACCCATGTTATGACATGAATATAAATCCAGCCACTTCAAGTGGTCTTTTCACCATATACTATTTTGCATTCACCAAAATTTGAAGTAATAGCATGCAAAACCCCTCATTTTTCTTACTTATTTGCTGGAATCTTCTCAGTAAGCTATTCTCCTGAAATATTTGGAAGAACTTTATGTCATCTCTGTTCAGATGCTTGGGGGTGGATCTATGTTAATTTGTTCTGAATTCTTTAGATAATGTCTCATTTGTTGTCCAGAAAGATCAAACTCAGCATATATTTTTAATTTTGTTTTCTGGAATTTTTAATAGATTCTGGATTTTACTAGAGAGTACACTTTTTCTTGTGATAACAAATGCTAAGTAGTATTGTTACTATTCTATATGGAAGATTACAACAGTTTCAAATGTGCAGGAATTTCGTGTAAGCCAGAACTTTGATGGGGATGTACTCAGACCTTTTCTTGTCAGTTAATGTCTTGATGAAGGCAAAAGCTGTTTTTGTTGCAGTATGTACACTATCTAAATAAATTTCAAAGTGTTTAGATATGACTTCATGAACATTAAAATATGTTCCTTAATAACTTTTCTATTTTGAGATATCAACTTTCTTTCCTTACACAAACTAGGGATTCTGTATTTCTTGTCTCTCCTTTTCCTTCTTATAGATAATTTTCCTTTAAAATTGCAAAAATATGTTTTTTAAATATATCTATATGTATGTAATTTGAATAAAGTGTAGTATTTCTATGACTCTGATTGTATCAAAAAAATTGTACTTGCTTACTGTGGTATTCTTCACATTTTCTATATATTTTTTATAGTTCTTGTTTTCCACATGAGAATCATGCTAAAAATATGAATAATATATGTAATTTAATAGCAGCTTCCATGCTAAATTGTCATTGCCTCCAACTGTGTTGCCTTCAGAATGGGTTAAGCTCGATACAGTTGTCCTCTACAGTTGTACACAAAGTTCCTTTTAATGAGACGTGACATGGACAAAAATGTTGGTTGTGATTACTGTGCACACTTTTTGGTCTGAAACAGATATGTCTCAGGCATGTTTCTGAGTATACTTTATTTTACATTTCAGCGTTAACAATATGAAAAATATTAACTTTTTGGAAATAATGATCCTTTCATATGGAAAAAAGTTTTTAATCAGAGAAGAGTAGCGCCTCCTCAAACTTGATTTAAATCAAGGTCAAAATGCAGATTTTAATGTGATTTTATTTTTCTATATAAAAGATTTTTCACTATAACTTTTTATTTACCAGAGACAGAGGAGACACAATAGTATTTTTTGAACTTCAAAAAGTTCTCTTCAATCTTTAATTCAATTCTTCATATTGAAGATGAAAAAAAATCAGTTCTAGAGAGACAATTTGTTTTAAAATATTAAGAAAAAAAAAGAAATACATTTTTTATACTTTGCTATACTTCCTACATATATTTTTTTTCAAAAGAGATTTTTCTAAATTAATTCCAGAATTTTTACTCTCTTCATTTGTATCCATATGTAAACCCCATATATTGATCTTCTTGCTGTCCAGGTAGCCTAATGAAGTTGGTAAAAGAAGATTGTTGGTGGTTTTTTTTGACACTGTAATACAAATTGCTAACAATGCAAAGATATGACATTCGTGTTGCAGCAAAAAAAATAAATATACCAACATCATGCATAATTCAAAATTATCTACTCTATGAGTGATAAGGATATCAAAACGTTCTGATTGGCCTTCTGTTAGAGTAGAAGAAATTCATATTTTTGGCTGATACTTTGCCAAGGGGGGCAATGCCTAGGTTAAAAAATAAAACAGAAATGTAAGGAAGTGTATTTTGAGTGTTAATTTAGGCAGAAGCCTATATATTTGCATCGATCGACATGTAATTCCTGGGTCACATTCTCCTTTGATTTCTCACAAATTCTAAAGAAATAATTATTACTGAATATCATAATCATTTCTAATGCTGCATTCAAATATTTTCCTGAAGTATCAGGAGTGGTGTGACCAAGGATGTTCTGAGATAAAAATGAAACTTTAAAGTGCACACAAGAGACAGAAATATGAAAAATTGCAGGCAATTTTCACTGGCATTAATCTAAGATGACATCTCCTATTACTGCTGCAGCTCTGCTGTTGGCTGATAAGAGGGTTGCTGTGACCTTATGAGCTAAAGTACACAAGTCAGAGTGGAGCAAGTATATTGAATATTTTTCAAGTAGAGGCTACTAAAACTTATATACAGAGAAATCTTATTAGTGTTAGGGAATTTATCAGTATCTTTGTAGTAAAAATGATCTCTGATGGTCAGTGATGTTTCATTTCTGTGCTTTTGGGTTCTTTACACCTCGCTCCAAGTTGTGGGATTTTTTTGCTGTGTGTGGGTGGTGGGGATTTTTGGTTTTGTGTTTGGTTTTTTGTTTGTTTTTATTTTGTTGTTGTTACTGCTGGGTTCAGGGATTTCTTTATCTGAAAGAAAATTTCCAATCATGAGCCTTGTCCCTCTGGCATGAATATGAAATTACTTACCTTTTTTCCCTTTCAAGTGTAATTGCCATAGGTAAGCATTAACAATGAGTTAGCCATCTATTTGAAATTTTTATTTTCAGAATTTCTCAGGTGGTTCTGTCATGATTCTTTCTAGGGATAGTGCCAATTTCTGTCTTAGAAAAGAGAGGCACTGCTTTCAGCCAGCTGAGAAGTTAGTCCTTTGTGTGTGGGGTTTTTCTTTATTTCCTTAAGATGATCTATTTCTCTATTTCTATGTCCATATCTATTTTATATCTATATTTATATCTGTTTGTAACCACATATCTATGTCGGCACAGATGCATGAATGAAAAGACACAAAGCAAAATTCTATTTCTATGAAATTGTATTTTTATGGCACTGCTGTTTACATAAATTTATTAAACCAATCTCTGTGCATTCATTATTTTCTTTCAAATCATAAAAAAACCTTAAAATGCCAGAATAAACTTGCAAGCCTTATCTCTGAACAAGGAACAAAAATGATACAATTTTTGCAGAGAAATTTCAAAGACCAAAATTTGGTTACTTGATCATAGCCATTCCTTCAGTGAGAAAATTCCCATTTATATGCATGACTTGTTCCTCAAATGATAAGCAAAAAATATCTAAACAATAATAGCTAAGCAGCTAGTGTGCATAAATCAGTAGTTTGTTGATTCAGAATGTACTTTATTACTTTTGAGACATCTTTCACTTTCCACTGGACAAGTCTCCTCTGAAACAGGAACACAGTGTGAGACAATGAAGTTTATTTTGACATGCCTGATCCCCACTGGTAATTCTGGATGGACTGAATAGATACTTGAGGAATGAAAAGGGTATTGATACCACACAGACTTCAAACATGGGCTGGATGACGTGCTGCTCAAGTAGATGCATTTTTTTGGACTTATCTGCCTGTGCTAGAAGTGCAAATATAACATGGAGGAAGCTGACTGTGCAAGCTGTCCTTTGCCTTCAAACAAGGTGAGCTAAAGAAGGAAAGTGCCTTAGTGAGAGCTGTTCCTACAGAAGCCCCAGGTTCTCCTAGAGACAAGGACTGCAATGAATCGTTACAGAATTGCTTTTCATTCCTTGCAAAACACTTGTATATTTGTTGTTCCTCTGGTACTTTTTGGTGGGAGTTTTTTTGTTTGTTTGCGATTTTTTTTTTTTTCTTAATTTGAAAATCTCTGTAAAAAATGTCTTTATTTTTCACCAGTCATCCATGAGCAAATTACATGTGCAGAGCTGGAATGCTGATGTCAGAAGAAAGGATTTAAAAAGATACATTTAAGCACATAAAACCTTTTTACTGTCACTTTTAAACCTTGAAAATAATAATTGCACAGGGATGGCTGTCCAGAGAATCAGAAGCAGATTCACTTCTCAAAACTCCCAGGTTTTCATGAAACTAATGGAAGCTTTTTGCAAGATAAATCATCTAGTTCTTTCAATTATTGCGTTGAAGAAATTTTCTATTCTCAATTAATTGAGGTGGCATACCAGTAATTTTAGAAACTGAAACACTTTTTAATATGAGGGAAAAAATAGCTGATGCTTTGAAACAGGATCAAGTATCTGGAGATGGCTTTGGACCTTAGGGCATTCTGGAAATCCTCTACTAAGAGAGCATACAGCTGCCTGTATGAAAACAATGAAAAAACGTGAAAAATTAGTAGGAAAAAGAAAAAGTTTATGGTTAGGCTGACATGGAACTGGACATTATGACATCACCAACGTAGGAGAGACACAGGAGATATTAAAATAATTTTCAGGTTTTAAATGGATTCTATTCCCCTCTGCCTCATCTATATCTCACAGTTTCCTAATGCTTGTCAGTTCATTCTACAACATTTCTGTAATCCCCCTAATTTAATTCTCAAGTGAGAGACTCAAGGATGTGATCTTTAAGGAAAAGTATTCAATTAAATATTTTAAAAATCCATGTCCTTGGAATGCTTCTGTTTCTTTCAGGGTCATGTTAGGATGAACTCCCCACCTGCCCCTGAACTGAGAGTTAGTCTTAAAAAGTAAATCAAGCTGTAAGGCAGATCCTGGAATAGAAAATCATTTCAGCCTCTTCCCCATCAAATAAATTAAAAAGGATTTTGTCTGCAGCTGAAAATGTCATTATCATCAAAGTCTTATCCTGACACAGCACAACAAGATCAATTTCTCAGAGACATTGCAGTAGGTTGGCTGCCATATGCGATTCTCCTTTCCCCCAAAGCTGCAAGTAACCCTTGACAAATTCATTTTGCTTGCTTGCGAGGGAGAGGGAATGCTATTGCAGAGCAATATTTAAATGTATTGCTAAAATAGACCCTCAAAGAAAGGAAAAGGAGCCCTTCTCTAGTGATCACTGAGAATGAGGAAAAGAACCTAACTCCCAAAGACATATGGACCAGGAAAAAAGCAGAGAGCAGTAAGAGAGGAGAAAGCAGAGCAACTTCATTTCTTCACAAATATGAGTGTATGTCTGAGTGCATGCACACAAACTCAGATTCCTATTTGGAGAGTTGGAGGGTGAAATGAAAATAGAAATCCACTACTTTTTTTTTTAATATGTCAATACTTTCAAATATTTCATCAGCTTTAAAATATTTGTCTCATATTCTGGACACTAACTTTTTTACAAGAGATCAAAGTATTTCCTAAGGGAATTATTTTCACCAAGTCATTGTGTTTTATTGCACTCCATGAAAGGTTGTCATGTGAAAGGATTTTTTTTTTTTTTTTTTTACATTGAAAACGTTTCACATTTTCATCTGAATTGTTTGTATGTTTAAACTTGGATATCAGAAAGAACTAAGTACTTTAAGTACCATGTCCTACTGAAAATTTGAATTTTAGGTTAAAATTCTCAATATGTTCAGAGAACAGGTGGCCATCCTTCCTAAAGTCACGTCTGGTAGATGAAAATATAAGGTGGGAAAGTTATTTGGAAATGTTTATATCTCAAAAGCTGAGGCTGGGAATATTTCTACATGTAACTCAGAGATAGAAAAGTGGTTCCCTAGAACCTGTGTAATTCCATGGTGACACAAGGCATGTCTCTGTTCTCCTGAATGACCTGAATACATCAGTCTCAGCAGTCTTTAGTGTTTCGCTTTCTCTTACACTAACAGCACAAGCCATAATGAGTCATGCAGTACAATGTTTAACAACCTCGGTCTAATGATCTGCGAATATAAATCTCTTTTTTTGGCAAACCCTATGTCAATTAAGAGCCAATTAAGTCAACTGGTAGACTATGGGATGCTGTAATTATGTGTTCATCGTTGAAGGCTGGCAAATTGCCCAAAACTTGTTCTTGTTCTTCAGATTTTACATAGACTCATTTGTAGAAAGCTATGTTGATATTAAATATATCAAATTTGAGGTGATGAGTTGCCTTATATAATATGTACTTATTTTTAAGGAGAACTTTTGTTTTTCCCTGTCAAAGCTGTCTAATGTAAATAAAATACACTGTGTGGCATTGTAGCATGAACTTTTATTTTTTTGGTGACATAAGCAGTACTGATAGTTCACTAGCTAGTGGTATATGATGTTAATCATTTCTATGATATGATTTTTCCAGGTGGAAAAGGTGGAACTCCTTAGCAAAACAAATGTTATTGAAGTGGGGCATTGATTTATTAACATGTAATGAATTCACAATCAATGAACTACATGATTAGGATAAATATCAGCAATTGATCAGCTAAATTAAATATTAATTAAAAAAAGGACAAATTCCTGTGCACATTTTTATGAATAGTTTGAAAACGTTACTGTTTTCTCCCACCAACACACCCACCCCCAGACACACTCTCCATTTACATGCATATCCCCTATCTCAAATGTCTTGTACCAACAACCTCCTTCCTTGGGAAAGACAGGTATACACACGGCTTCATGTATAGTAACGTGTGTGAGTCAAGATGGAGGATTTGGGGTGTTGTCTGCGTCCTTCTTCTTTGCCTTCTTCTTCCTTCTTCTTCATGGCTTTGGGTGGTTTTCTGTAACTGGATGAAAAATGTCCTCATTGTAGATCTCTGGTGGCCATTATTGGGTCAAAAGTATAAATAATATAGGTGTCACCTTGTTATTGGGTAATTATCTCTTAAATAACCTTGGCAAGAGTTAGAAACATGCCATTTTACCTCATTTTCTCTAACTTGCTGGTTAGAACTCATGGCTTGTGAGCCTGTAAATACTGTAAATAGATAAGAATTAATAAACATTCCAAGTCCAAACTTGACATCTTCGTTTCCCATGTTATTCATCCTGACCTTGGCAGGGAAGAAAAGAAGCCAAACCTTTACAAGGGCTGGCTTCTTCTTTAACATGATCAGTTTGGGGTAAACATTCTTTCATATATTCAATTCACATACACTCAGTTTATTGCCCACTTAAGTGGTGCGGTCCAGGCTGTTTGCTAAGGGTGGGATATTCAAGCTTCAGACTTAATAGAATTAAGGGTGAACTTGACCCCTATGAGTGATACACACCGGAGACTTCATCATGATTCACTTGAAATTTTTGCTTAATTGGACTTTCTTCTACAAATGTAGATTTTTAGAGAAGGGGTAATACATTTAAAAAACAGGCAAACAATGCTTGCACAAAAAATGGTGAGTCATTCATGCGGTTCAGAATAATTAAAGAGAATTTTGTTACTCACAGGAAAGGTGTTGAGCCTAAGAACAGAAGTACTTAGAAATAGATTGGTCATGTTTTCAGAAAAGTAATTTCATCATTTGGCAGGATACATGATTTACCCCACTTACAAATTCTCTTGTGTTGACTGTAATTTCTTATATCCAATCTGTTTTAAATTATTAAGATAATGTTACACTCTTGGTAGTGACAGTTACACTTTATTATCTCTTGGGCTTTCGACTGTTTGATATTGTAATGTGTAATTAAGTCTGAAGAATGCGTATTTGTTTAATGACATTTATAGCTGCTAAATCAAACTTCCATATAATTTTCTCACTGATAAAACCTACTTAGCAAAGAATTTAAAAAAGAATTTCACTAATTCTTTAATGAGATTGTATCTGAATGAAGACTGTATTTTTTATTTATTAAAATTCAGAGGGATTATTAACAATCATGGATTTTTTGTCTTATTTTCCTGTCTGAAACTGCATTAGTCTCCAGAGTCTTTTACTCAGTAGGATTTATTAACTCATAAACAGACCTGTGTTAACATAGCTTCAAGTTTACTGTTGCATCCTCCCCGGACAGAGTAACTGAGGGAGAACTTGTTTGCATCAGACTGAAAAATAGCGAAAACAGAAGATACCAGTCTTTGATCAGCAGTGACCTTGAACATGTTAGTATTCCTGAAACTGGAAGACCACAGTTTTTCATTACTTTATAGTGTTTTTACATTTGTATCAAGTCTTTTTTACGTTGTTTCATGCTTGATTACAAGAAAAAAGTGATTATGCAACGTCATGTTGAGAGAGTTGATATTTTAAAACATTTTTTCTGAGAAAGTAAATGTAGAGCAGAAATGTTATTTGTAGCTCATAAAACCAGATTTTGTGACCTTCCAGTCATGAAAGTCCATTCAATGTTGATAAATGCACAAGCTACAGGTTGATTAATTTTCAACCAATGCATGGGAGTTATTTTTCTTGAAACTACATTGAAAAGAAACAGGATACTGAGTGTATCAAGGCTTCAGTGGTATATGATAGAAATGTCAGAGCTGAGAAAAGACTGTAATTAATAAATGACTGGAATAAACAGCCTATTGTTGTCCACAAAAGTTATAACTATAGACTGTACTTCTATGGACACTGCAATTATTTATATATTTATATATTGGAAATATTCATACTTCTGTTAAGTTTAGCATTAATAAACTTTTGCAAGTCAGTTTCATATTTTTGCATTAGGATATTTGTACCATATATATATATATTTATATTCACCTATACACACATTCAAATATGTCTTCTTATTTTAAAAATATAGAAATGCTTTGGAAAGGTAAAGCATTTACAGTAAATTTCTTTGCGTTCCAGTCCAGTTCTTGATTTCACAGTTCTACTGTGATTCAAAGACATGAAACAGTTTCCAAGTTACTACATTGGCTTATTCTTAAAATAATGACACTCTTTTTAGCTCTAGATGTCTCACAAATCTATGTATTAATAACATATAAGGGATGATGGAGAATATAGTGAAAGTTTTAGTAAATAGACAGGTGATAGTTTGTGGTTTTCACAACTAAACCACAAGATATTTTGACTACTGAATGCAATGGATTATCTGAAAATTATTAAAAAATAATAAACTCTTAATGGTCCTATGCCATCTGATAAATTACCATGTTGAGATTTTTATATAAAGGCTACTATTTTGTAAAAAAGTTGATTTTTAAACTGATTGTTTCTTCTGAGAAGATAAATTGTGGTTATAGTTACTCTGTACTATCATTGAGTGTTTTGTACAATGAAATAATTTAGAGATTAAAATTAGTTTGTTAAAATATTTGAAGTCCAATTTAAGACAAATATTTTTCTTTCTGCTGTATGGTCTAAAAATGAATCCCGAGAGAATATGAAATCTATAAATAGTTATATTAATGCTGTCTATCACTGATATGTCTGTAATTCCTGTTCTAGAAGTGATACAGATTTGGCATTACAGGTTGTGGAGAATTGTATTGTTAGATGCTTTCTCAAACTGTATTTCTCACCAGTCCTTACTCAGACAGACAAAGTCCAGATGTCCACTGATTAGGGCTTGTGTGTACACAATAATGTTGTGGATATTAAGTGAAGGGGTCAGATGACTAGGTTTCCCTACTGCTTAGAATTACTCCTTCTTACTTTTCAATATTTAGATTTGTTCAAACATCTAACTTACAGAAGCTCTTACTCTTCTTGAAAATATTTTCTATTTTCAAATTATCTTTTTGATCATAATGAGAAGAAAGGCAGTCATAATATTTAATAATCCACTCGGAAATGTATGTTTGTATATTATATTTTGCTGTATTTTTTTCCTACTTATATTCAATATTTCTTCATACAGAAAATATCCCATAGTGTCTTTACTATGGAGTCATGGAAATTTTCTTTCACAATGAAAACTTAATTATGAATCGCTTTTGTGAATAGGAGGTTTCTCTGCTTATTAATAATGCTGCTATTAATTAATTTATTTAATTGCAATGTAGAAATACATGTAGAAAATTTCACAAGTAAAGTGATTTAAATTTGTTTTGTAACACCATCAAATTACAGATAGGTTGTAAAAAAATATGGTTGCGGGGGTAAATTTCTTGGTTTTGTTCAAAAGTTCTACAAATACCATGAAGGGAGGAAATGAGATTGAGTCTATTTACAACGGAGTTGGACAGCAACCTTGAAACATTGTCTGTGAAGTGAATATAGTGCAATGAGTTTCTGCAGTAAAGCTGTCTTCCTGGCTCCTCCCATGCAGATTTTCCTTTCAGAATTATTTCACTTTTTATAAAACTCATACAGAATTATAGGTTGAAAAAGGATATATTTTTTAAAGTAATTAACATATTTCTCCCTCCTTATAAATTGTTTGTCAATATCTGTGAAAGTGTCTCTCATCTTTCTTATGCTTACTTTCTATGTGCCATGTATATACATTTGCATATATCTATATCTATATTTAATCAGAGATGTTGCTTTTCTGTTTTTGTTCGGTATTTTTGGTAGAATAATGCAGCAGTAGAACCATCTGAACCTATGATCAGATCAGACATCAAGTAAAATCTGTCTAGACAGACACTGCGTAGCTTATTTACATAATATACAAGAATGTCAGTGCTCACTTAAATCACATTTATGTTTGTTTAACTGTAGCATTACTGATAATATGGCACTTGCCTCTGGTGCTCTGGGATATTGACATTTATTGGTGGACTGACAGTAAATAGTAACTCTCCAAGTTGTTTTTTGAAGTCAATGATGTAAGAAATAAACTTACAAATTAGGACTCTCTTGGTGCGGCCTGAACTCAGCTGATGGACACAGTGGTATCCAACAACATCATTAAGGAATGTAATAAATTGCTTTGAGTATTAACAGTGAAAAACATGCATGATAATTAGCAGTTAGCATTTGCAGTGGATATTGCATCCATGTGACACTTCAGAGACTTAAAAAGTCAATCTGTATTTCACACTAGATGAATTATATTTTTATTTCAAGCAATGACATTATTATGCCTGCAGGCAGTCATCAATCATCATCTGACCTAAAAGTCATGGATCACTGCTATTAGGATTTTATTAAGTTGGTAAAGAGAAACTTTGAACTTTGAAGGAGATGACATTTTACATGGAGAGAGATAATACAATAAAAAAAAAAAATGTTGACATCAACAATAAATGAACAGTGAATATATATTTGAAACAAAAATCAGGCAAAACTGATGCAAATAACACAGACTACTGGCTGCTTTTTCTAATTTATTTTGAGTTTAATTTTTTTTCCCTAAATAACACAAAGCTTTCAAGGATTTAAACAACCTTTGACATAGGATGTTTAAACCATCTATTCTTTTTTATTTTTTATTACAAGTGAACTAGCAGTGTCTCTTCAGACAATTAAAAACAATAGCAACTCAATTTTCTTACTTTTTGCAAAAAAGTTTACAATTTTTGCTAGCTAACTAAATGATTACAAACTAAGTTACAAATCCATTAATATCACACTCTTTCATTGTTTTCTGCTCAAAAAAGTGTTTTGATAAAACATGCATCTAAGTAAGAGTTTCAGTACCAGCATTCTATTGCATGTTTTGTATTTAAAAGACATAATTAGTATTCTCCTGTTATACAACCCAGAACTAATCAATTTGTATGAGAAATAAACTTGAATTTTCTTCCTGCTCTTTTCTTACACCATAACTATCCAATAAGAAAAACACAAAAACAAACCCCAGATATATTAAAAAGATGCTTCAGAAGGATTGGAATGAGCCATCAAAACAAGTAAGGTGCAGTGAGAGAAGGAAGAGAAAGTAACCCATCTTCTACTCTTTTGATTCAAGAAGTCAATCACTGATTTCAATGAGGTCAAAACCAAAGGAAGAATGACATTAAAAAAACAAGTGAATCAATATAAAGGTATCTTTTCCTGCAGTCTACATTAAATTTTAACTATTTCATTAAACTCATTACTTTTTTTTTTCTTAACTAGACTTTTCTCTGAAATTCTATATTTATTCTATTCTTCTCTTGTGCCAAGAGTGATGATGTTCTTTGAACTCTTGGTTGTGACATAAAATTTTTTTCTTATTCTCTCCTTTCTCAGAAGTATCTGAGCTGGTGGAAAGCAGCCATGAGAAGTAAATTAAAGCATGGAAGAAGGAAGAAGAAAAAAAAGGGGCCTGGAGACCACATATCCATATTGTTTAGAGGACAAGTACAATGTATTAATGAAAAGAGTTAAATGTGTTTTGCTCCTAATGTTAGCACAGGCTTCTTCTATGGCCTTCCCATGAAAAAAAAAAAAAAAAAAGAAAAAAAAGAAAAAAAAAAGAAAAGAAGTTAAATTTATGGAAAATACTGTTGTTTGCTATTAAGACAGCCATATGGTTTCAACTATAAAATAACTTTGAATTTAGAAGAAATCTTCAGTTTTAAATACTGATGTACTCCAGTTACCTTCAAATCTTTTTCTATTTCTAAAAAACGTATCACTTCAGCTGTATAGTCAATTATGAAACCTGTGCATCAGTAAATGCTCAATGGCCATGAAATATTTAACAGCAGAACTATTTTTGCAACAGGAGTTCTTAATGGGATTCTGCTGATGTAAGAATAGGTGTCTACCAGATGAACATCTTCATGTGAAACAGTCACTCAGCTCCCTCTATAAATGCCAGAGAGAAAGAAAAATTTCTTGGACATGATCCCAAAGACATCAAAAGTAAATCAGAGAATCCATGCCTTTATATCCTTATTTCTATATATTGACTATAAATGGACCCTGAAATAACTAGTTTAAATTTTTATATCTGTGTTTATTTGGATGAATACCATGTTGACCTTATTCTTTGCTGGTCACTTTCTGTGATAGTAACAGTAGTAGACAGTCTTCAGAGGGAAAATGCCATTTATCTTATTAGCCTAGAACTTTTGAAGGAAGTAACCAGTTCTGCACTGACTATGAAAACTTCAATTCTGAAAAAGTGACTTCTTTTAAAAGAGTTACGTCCGTTGATGACTGTCTTGGGGATAGACAGCACTTTTTCTAAGTATGTGGGGAAATGTAGTTGGATTGGAGGTTGACAGAATGTTTAGTTGCAAAAAAAAGTTAAGATAGTCTCCCAGAATTCTATTTCAAATTTTTTCTTGTCTTTTGAGAAAAAAAAAAAGAGTCAAATTTCCACAGAATAAAGGTTTCTTCTGTAAACCTGGAATATGTTTTCAAGCTAAAGACATAGCTGCAATTTTCCTGTATAGAATTTGGCATAAACATGGTCAGAGGAAGAAAGATTAGCTTTAAATAGCAAAACACCAATGTGCAAAAAACCCTGCTAAACAAAACAATACAAAACAAGCAACCCCCTCCACCACTGTTATGACGGTAAGAACTCCAAAATAACTATAGTAAGGATTTGACATTCATCATCAGTTTGCAGTGGTAGCTGGCAATTCCCATAAAATGAATCACAGAATCACAGAATCACATGGTTGGAAGAGACCCTCAAGATGATTGAGTCCAACCCAGTCCTAACACCTCAACAAAATCATGGCACCAAATGCCACATCCAGTCTCTTTTTAAACACACCCAGGGATGGTGACTCCACCACCTCCCCAGGCAGACCATTCCAGTGCTGTATCACTCTTTCTGTGAAAAGCCTTTTCCTAATATCCAACCCATATTTCCCCTGACGCAGCTTAAGACTGTGTTGTTCTGTCAGTTGCCGCCTGGAGAAAGAGACTAACCCTCATCTGGCTGCAACCACCCTTCAGAAGTTGTAGAATGATAAGGTCACCTCTAAGTGGCCTTTTTCTGAACCCCAGGAAGTGAGCAGATCTTGATTCATAGACAGTTAGCCTTGAATATTAAATGATCAGGAGCATCTCCGTGTCGCAAACCTCTGAGATCATTACTTGCTGTTGCACAAGTGTGTTTGAGCACTGCATTGTCCATAATGAGGTTGAACTTTGATATATTTAGACCTTAGAAAGAATTTTTGCCTATTCTTAAGAAACTGGTTTGATCTAAGTATCTATAGGTGGAAATGGTAAATACTGAAAATGAAACGCTACAGGATTTCACTGGCTGAAAGAAGAAGGCAGTTTGGAATTCTTATATCTTTTTCATGTTAATAATATTTAAATTACATATTTTAATAACATAAATGTGGTTTATGACATTTTGTGCAACAGGGATGACTTACAAAAAATGCAAAAAATGTGAAAAATAAATAAGCGCAGAGAAGTGTAATAAGAACAAAAAAAAAGAGAAAGAAACAAAAATCAGAACATGTGTTATGCAATACATATAATGATCTGTACTATCATTAATTTGATAATATAATCTATATTATTTCTATTACATATGTGTTGTAGAGTGGATTTTTGGTTTTCTCTGTTTAATGCTTCATTTATTTATAAGTTTTNGGCAAGAACCTCACACAGTGTTGCCGTGGTGCCCAGGGCTGCCCGCAGCTGTGCGACACGGGGCGACCACCGCAACACATATGAGATAATTAGCATTTTGGAATCATGCTATATTTTCAATATAAATACATACTTCATGGAGTAGTAGTAGTAGTTGTTGTTGAAAGCGACTTGTTAATGAAATAATCTGCAAATATTTTGGGTTTGGCTAATTTTGAGGAAAATGCTTTGAATTTGTATGTTTTGGTCATAAACTGCTAGTAACTACAAAAAAGGTTGTGAAAAGTTTGTGAGGTTTTGAGGTTTGGTTTTCTTTTTTCTTTTTAGAATTTAGGCAGCAGAGAAAAATTTTAGATGAGTCTTTTGTTTACATCATAAAAGTGATCAAAATGATGAGACCCAAAAGAGAGATAATTTCAGCATGCTTCATGCCTCTTTGTGAAATAACATCCCTATTGTAAAATTAAGGTGAATTTAATTCTAATATATATCATAAAAAGGAGATTCTAGGGAGGCTCAATCAAATCACATCTTGTTTTAGCACTCTGTTCAAGATGATTAAATTTCCCATTTTCTGTTCTTGATGGGAGTTGAAAAGGGGAGTTATTTTTATTCCTAGTTCTATCCTCTGCTCATAAAATTATAGATTGCAGATTTTCAAAGAAAGTAAAAAGTCAACTCCCAGATGCACTCACTTCTCCGGAAAGAAAAAAAAAAAAAAGTTATTAAAAATGTCAACGCTGTCTTCTTTCAATTGTAATGATCCAGAAGAAAGAAAATGAAGTGGTCTAAGATCAGCAGAAATTCTGCTAGGACAATCCTTATAATAAGTTACAGTGAAAAATCTATTGATACACAGCAAAAACCAATGCCAAAAAAAACCAAACCAAAACAAAACAAAACAAAAAAAACCCTATGAAAAAATAGCATTTTGGCAGCTTCTCTAGGCTAAAACTGGGAGTTGAGGACACTGGCATCTCTTTCACAGTGAATATAAAGATGTATTTCAGATCATAAAACTGACATCTGTAACAGGCCATAATAGTTAAAAAGCTTGGATAACACTCAGTGTTTAGTTCTCATTACAGATATTTAGGGAAAGAAGAAACTTCTGGCTTTTTCTTGACATTGATGTTGACAACCAGTTGAAACAAGCTAAACAATATTAAGTCTGACACTAGTTTGTTTATCTGAGGGAAGGAGGATGAGAAGATTAGTCATGACTTCATTTCTGAGTAGTCTTATTACTTGAAAATCTGTCCATTTTAAATTTTAACTATCTTTAAATGGCAAAACTGTCATTTCTTCTTCTCTCATTGAACTTCAGTATATAGTCATGAAGTCAGGAGATGTTATATAACTCGCCATGAAGATTTCTTTTTTTCCTGCCTGCATTTTTTTAACTTTATTTAAGATGGTGATATAAGTAATTACATGCATTCAGTACAAATTAAGAACAAGAAAAAGGAAACAAGAAAAGTATTTACTTCCTCATTTTATTTTTAGGAATGTAGTATCTAGATAGTTGATACACAATTCAAAATCAATATCTAGCCAAATAGCTAAAACATTTGGGTCAAACTTGAATAAAATTCAGAATTGTCTGAATGAGGTTTGAGAGGCAAAAGGGGAAAATATTTTATAATCAGTACTGAACGGTAGTGTTTGCCTATCCAAAATATAATATATAAAAAGGATTGAAATAAAGACTAAAGTATATTTATAGGAAAGAGTTGGAAATACTGGGTTTAGGGTGATTTGTATTTAGGGTTTTTTCCAAAAAATAAATAAACAAACAAAACTACACCGACAAATAAGTCAACAAAAAGACATCTCAGAAAGATTAAAAGGATCTTAATTTCAAAAGCAATATGTAATAACATGTTCCACGGATCAGATTCAACAAATGCTTTACTAATTGTGGCTTTCATTTTTTTGCCAGTAGCAGATGCAGTTAAACAAACTGTGACTTCAGAACGTTATAATAACATTGGATAGTAGCAGATTCAATTCCAATGCAGCCATTTTTTGTGTTTGTGTGGTTTTGCTGCTTGTCTGAAATTAGGAGTATTGAATAATTTTCAAGTTTTAAAATAACTGTATTCTGTTTCATTCCCACATAATTATGTTGACTTAACTTTTGATTACCAAACTTCATAGAATAAATAATTATATGTCTAACTAGATCGAGACAGAATTTAATATTAAACTATGCATTCAAGTCTTCATAGAAAATCAATTCAATATTCTAAATGAGTTTTGTTATTAAATATTGGGCTTTTTCACACCCTGAACTATATTCTCAATCACATTTAACATCTACAATATCCAAGTAAAATATATGAATGTTAGAGAGAAGGAGAGTTGTCTGATTGGGAATATGTAGTGGATTTTGGTGGACTGGAATTAGATAGCAGTGCTTATAATTTGTTTCCAGAAACTACTGAATAGCCTGTAGCTCTTTTTTGTTGTTGGTTGGTTGTGATAATTTTTTGGGTTTTATTCTTCATTCTTCATTCTGATTAAATTTTAATTTATTTTACTTATTAAATAAAACTATTTGGTCTCATCTTAGTTTGGCTGTCTGAAACCTACTTGTTTCTAAAAGCCATCTGATTATTTCAATGATCTGCATTCATCTATGAGGAGATTTAGTCATTCATGGGTTATGACTCAGTCCATCCTAAAAAAAAAACCCCTCTAAGACAGAAGGATTGACTTGCATTTTAGGGTACCTATTTCTCGACACCAAAACCAGGCAGAAAACAGCTGCTTCCAGAAAGCAACTTGCCATTTAATGTCACTGTAACAGAAATTATGTTCTTTTCCTTTATCTTCTATAACAAAATCAAATGTTCCATAATTTTTTTTGCTAGTATAGAAGATGTTTACATATTATGGGGAAAAGAGCATGAAAGATTCTAGAATATAATTACACTGATGTCTAGAGCCCAAGAAATCTACTTAACCTTAGCATTGCTAATATGTGTGGGATTGATGAGTCTAAATATTCCTTGCTGCTCCAGGTAAGCCACCAGAAATCTGGTTTATACTGGATTTCTTGTTGCTAATTGCTTTCAGTGCTGTATTTTTAAAAAATTATCAGTTAGGAATTAATTAATTCTTTGAAACTAGAGAATTAACAGAAAGTATCATTCTGTTTTGTGAATAGGAATATCATGTAATATGAATAAATCTGATAAATATGAGATTTACCGGATCTATCCTGTTACACATGAAAAATACAAGATAATTCTATGTGACCAGAATAGGGATGGAACTTCAAACAAGAGGCTAAAATCACAACTTAATATCCCTGTCAATGGCAAAAATTATCTTATTAGTTTACCCCCAAGTTTAGAAATAGCAGCCAGCTAAGGAAACTGTTAACATACAGCCTCAGGGTCCCACAGTTGATCACTGGGTCACTTAAGTGTTTGGCTATTTTTTACCTCTCTGATTTTCTCTTTCTATTGTTTTAAATTGAAATTATTTCTCTTTCTCATGGCCAGAATCACATCTCTGACTTATAAAAAATTAAGTAAAACCAATGGCCTTTTTTCTTTTTGAAGGACAAAAGAAAGAATCTTTTTGATCCACACACATTAGTTCTATTAATTACAGCAAATATTACGGGCAAGAGTCTATGTTATATGATACTTATAAAACAATAGTGTTGTCAAAATTAAACTAACCTTGATTTTCCTGAAAAGTCATGAGGGAAGATGTTGTTTATCTCTCAACAAGATTCAGGAGAAGTTATATGCATTTTATAGGGTAAGTGGACACACAAAAGCTATTGCAGTTTATATACATATATACATATACATATATTCTAATTTTATATGTGTTTGCAATTGTGCATCCCTCAAACACTTTCAGGAGTGACTGATTTTGAGCAGTAAAGGACTGTGTTTGCAGACTTACGAATTATTGAAGAAGAAAGTTGGAAAATAAATTTGTCTTTAACATTAAAAACACAAAATCTTTCTAAGACTGAAATCAAATTTTAGGACCCCTCAAAGAGAAAAGTAGGAGACTTCTCTCTACATTGTTTTAGCTGCAGCACAGAAAATGCAAATGTGTTTTCATTATATCTTGGGACGTTAGTTGTTAATGGCTTGCAAAGTATTTATTTATGGTGACTGGATCCTTAATTTGAAAAAAAGTTTTTAGAGAAAAATTAGTAAATTTATAAAATTCTGTCACCAATGGAATCCATTTACTCTGTTTTTAAACTGATAAAATTCCTTGATCCCAATAATTTGAATGATGATAAAATGGTTAGCAACATTAGCATTCATCATGATGGACATTGTCACCTTTATTGTGACAATAGATGAGAGTTGAGCTAAAAAAAAAGTAAAGTGCTGTGTGTTGTTTACACTTATAATCCCATCCTAGGGCATTCACCTGGGAATAGCTTCCTGTGTTCCTGAATAAAATGAGATAGAATGCAAAGAAGCAAGAATCAGAACAAAGGGCACCCACACTTACAGCATTAAGACCTTTATTTCCAGTATCCACAAATCCTAAATGTTTTACTGCCGTCAGTCTTGGCTTCAACAGGTTCACAGGGCAATGTTTGTTTCTGAAACTTGATTCCACATCTAAGAGTGTTATAACCATGGAGCATTCAGCTTACTACAAAATTCAAAGTCATAGATTCAGGAGACTGAATGTGTAGTTCTGAAACAGATTCTAAAAGCCATGCAAGAGATGGAGCTCTGGTCAGTACACTAGTTGTTACGGATCCCAGAGTGTACATCTATTGGCAGAATTCACAGAATCTTTTAGGTGGGAAAAGACCTCCAAGATAATCAAGTCCAACCTTTGACCAACCTCCACCTTGTCAACTAGGCCACAGCAGTAAGTGCCATATCCAGATGTTCAACCATTTCTTGAACACCTCGAGGGATACTGACTCCAACATCTCCAATGGTTGACAACCTNGGACTAGATAGATACAGATATTATGAATATTGACAAATACATTAACATGGATATTGATGCTCTTATAGATACAGATATAGATTACAATAGAGCAAAAACTTAGTTTTATATAGTTAAATTTCAAACTGCATTTATATACCAAACTCAAATTTTAATTCAGTTAAAACAGAAAGGTACATGACTGGATAAAATTTAAATAATGAGCCCGCTGTCTGTAAAAACATTAGACCTTTTGCAACTCTTTCTGCACTCAGTGATAAGTGTAGGTGAATTATAGCTTGAACTATAAATACTTACAGGCAATCAGACATTGGCAAGGCACCTGACATTCCTAACTATTCAAAAATATCAACCTTTTATTACTATGAAAGAATATCAAGAATCAACTGAGAGATTGGTGGTATTTTGATGATATTGTGAAGAAAAAGGCAACTCATAGTGTGGAGGCCCATGCCCCCGAGGAAGACCCAGACAAGGCAGTGCATTCAGCACTCCCTTGGAGGGCCACAAGAGTTCAAGAAAGTTAGCCAATCCCCATTTCCCCAGTCGAATATCTAAAGCACTTCCCTGTATGTTAATTACCTGATTCATGATTGGTTGTTGTTCTGTACCCCGGTTCTCCCTTCCCATTGGTCCAAGTTTTGATCCCCTGATTTGTTTATTAATCTCCTCCCTGACCGGGTAAAGTTTTCAATCCCTGACCCCATTGGTTGTTTGAAAGGCCCCGCCCCCTTTTTCATGTGTCTAAAGAGCCGATGAGCAGCTGCCTCGGGATCTTTGGGACGTTGGCTGAAGAAGAATAAAGAAGGCTCTCGGAGATAGATCCTGGCTCCTGTGTTTCTCTTCTGCGCCGCCTCGGACTAGCCCCTTTTAAGAAGCTGTCTGGACAGCAGAGCCCAGTCACAGCTGACAGGCTCAATGCTCACAGCTGAGCTGAAATCAAAGCTGAGCTGAAATCACTTATGAGCTGAGATCACTCCTAGGCTGAAATCACTCCACCAGGGTGCCTGCACCACCTGGACTGAGGCTGCCTTTCTCAAGGCAACTCGCTAGGGAAGGTCGCTGCCCCCAAAGATCCAGCCGGAGGCCTAGGCGGGTTGCGACATAATAGTTTGAGTAAAGTATTTCTAAAGCTCACCCCATTAATATACTAAATCATTCCACATTAAATATCAAAACACTACAGTTTGGATGAAATTTAGTTGTAATTTGTAATTTTAGTGGTTGCTTTTTTTAGAATTAGTTTTTAAAGACTAATGGCTTTACTAAATCTATCTGCAGTATAATTGTTCCAATTATTCTGTACCAAAATATGGCCCAAGCTTTGATAGGTTTTTATTTTTCCTTATTTCTTCTTATTTTTTAACATTTACAGTACTTTTTATTAGCTTATCTATAATTATTGCTCATGGCACTGTCTCTTTTTTCATATGACTTCTGTTTACAGAGGTGAAACGCAAATTCTACCAATGTAAAATTTGAATTGCTTTCTTTGTTTTCACAGGCCACTAAGCAACTGCAATTTATTAGAGACCCAGAAGATTTAATTAAAGGAACTAACTTCTGCATTGTTTTGTTGGAAACTTAATCTCCATAAATGTTATCCACCACCTGAAGAAGGAAGGTGATGTTTAATGTCTCCAGAAAAAAACAAAACAAAACAAAGCAAAGCAAAACAAAGCACAAAACAAAACAACAATTAAAAAAAAACAACCAAAAAAACCCCAATTTGTTTTAATGTAGCATCTGATAATGTTTGCTTAAATTTAGCAGATTAGGTCCTGGAGTGGAGGGAAGGGGAGAACAAGAAGTTTGCTAACTATGTGTAAACTGTGTTGGCAACAAGATGTCAACTGTGTTGAGCATGAAAATGTATAGTACCTGTAAAAATCATGCTAACTTATACAATTATTGCAAGCTAAGTAAAATATTCAAATGGCCAAGGTTTTGAAGAAGATGACCCTAAAAAAAGAGAGAATATTAGCATAAATTTCATTGGGTTGTGGATCAGACTGCTATTATGTTTTATTTAGATCTGTCTAAACAAATCCATAGAAATACTTGAATTTTCACTAGCCAAAATTAAATGCACTCAAACCTGGAGGAGAGGTGAAAAAAATCAGAAAAATTGAGCGACCGAAAATCATTTGAAACAATTAAAAATGAATAATGTGATTCAAACAAACTTATTGTGCTTTGAACCTGACACTGATCTGATCAGCTGCTATGTAAAGAATGAGTGTATGTTTGTGTTAACTCATATCGACTGTTCTGAACTTTACTTTTTTTAAATTACATTGATTGTGGCATTATATCATCAAGTTTCAATATCTCACAGGGTGCAGTCAGCTGTGTTTCTTGATTACAAGCCAAAGGATAAAGTCATTTACTAAGATTGACAAAAAAGCTGTCAAAGCTATAAATCCTCCATGACTTACTGCTTGTTTGTTTGCCTGTTTGTTTTAATCCTGTGTCTGTAGACTCCTAAAAATCAAGGACTTCCATATTTTTTCTCCAGCACTGATAATGTAATCCCAATTTTTGGGGTTTTCATGTTAGGAAATGTAAGTATAAATTGATATAATTTTCTTGTTGCCTTGTTTAAATTGGGATAAAGTTAATTTTCTTTTTAGTAGCCAGTACACTGCTGTTTTGGATTCATTATAAGGACAAAGTTGATAACACAGCGATGTTTTGATCGTTGCAAAGTCTTGCTTACCTTAAGTCATGGAATTTTCAGGTTCCCATGCTCTGTCTGTGAGCAGGGCTAGAAAAGAAGCTGTGGTGGAGAGCATGGCCAGAAAAAGCTGACCTGAACTGGCCAAAGGGATATTCCATACCAAAATGTCATGTTCAGTCTATAAACTGCGGGAGGTTGGCTGGGGGTTACCAATTGCTGCTTGGAGGCTGGCTGGGTATTGGTGGTGAGCAATTTTATTGTGCATCACTTGGTTTTCTCATGTTTTATTCCTCTCTGATTCTCATTATTATTGCTGTTATTGTTTTCATTATTAGTAATAGTAATACAAAAAAATTTTGTTGTTGTATTCTTTTAATTTATTTAAATTATTAAAGTATCCTTATGTCAATCTCTTTATTTTCTTTTTTTTTCTATTTTTTGGCCCCACTTCTGAATTTTCTTGCTATTTATGGTTAAAACTGGTAAAAAAAAAAGACCCCACAGCATAAGGCTACTTTTTATAAAATATTACAGCAAAAGATTCCCTTGTAGTGGGATAATTTATAAAAGCATTCTCTGTTTTCTAAGTTTCTGTGAATCTGTGAAATATTTTCTTTTGAAAATAACAAGAATATTGTCCAATTCAAAATCATGCTAACTCAACCTTTTTAATTTTTAATTTAGTTATATGCCACAGCTACTGTAGTTTCCTTGGTAACTACTGAATCCAGCAAAAAAGAAAAAGTACAAAACTTTATTTTATACACAAAATACTCTGATTTTTGCATACTGGTTAATTCTTTGGGCCACTGAAAATGTTCTCAAAGAATTTTATCGTCAAAAAATACTTAGGAGAAAAAAATTCTCAGACTTCAATCTTAAAACAAAGATGTGTGTCTATCCCTTTGTAATCTAATGGTATACTTGCAGATGTAAGTATGAAAGTTACACAAAGGCCTTAATCCTAATCACACAGAAGTGAAAAAAAAATGGATTAAGAAACTAAAAAATCAGATGGTAGAAAGTAACTTTTTTTTTTTCCTTTACTGTGGTACAAATATTCAGAGTTATGTACATATATTTTCAACTACGGCAATTTCTATCTTTTGAGAAATTTTGCCAGTATGTGGAAATTGTCTGATGCTGATTTTTCTGATTGAAGTAGCTTTGGGTAATTTCCCTGAAGATTTTTTTTTTTTAATTCAAAATTACACAGTATATGAAAATTTTCACTTAGTGACTCATATCAAAATCTATTTTCAGTTCCCACAGCACTCAATGCGATTTGTCTGAAGTCTTCAATGGCAGCTTCTCACACCACAGACACAGTGAGAATGGAACAGACATGAACATTGAGGAGGCAAACACTGTGTCTGCATGGGCAGGTGCAGCCTGACATGCACTTGCAGCACCCAGGATACAGTCTGGCAGGGCATATGCTGCCCATAGCCCGGGAGCCACGTGGCTGCATGATCACTGAGCCTCCTGAGAGGTGGGGTTTGGTCACTGGGACAATAGGGCTGTGAATTTTCTGCATTGGTACTGGCATCTATACAGCCACTCCATATGGCAAGAAAAAGAGATGTTGTTTGCCTACACTGTTTAACTGTGTCTTCTTTCTTGCTGTGTGGTGATATTTTATATCTCTTCATGTTTGTGTACTGACTGAATTTCTGTCTTTTGTGATTGCCAGGACTCTTTCTGTCTAAATGAGGCTATATTGCAATTAAACACATGGAAAATCCAGAGCAGAGGTGTTGTTGATGGCTACCAGTGAGCTGAAGAGGTCATCACACAGTTTATTTTGGAACAAACTTTTGTTCTATATGCTTATATATACACTCATCCAACCCACAGACAATATATGGTTTAAAAGTTTTAATCACTGGCCAGAGGAAAAACAAACAAAAAAAAAACCCAAAAAAAGAAAAACACAAAACAAAACAAAAAAAACCACAAACAAACCAAAGAAAAAAAAAACAAACAAAACAAACAAAAACAAAACCAAAAAGCTAGCAAACTGACAGATGTCCTTTATTCATATTTCCTGATTATCCTGATTTTGCTATTGCATGTATAACAGTGCATTGTCAATGCAACATATAAATGTCTGTGCCTTAATTACATGTAGATGGATCCTTATCATCCCATCAGGATGATCTCTCAATTTCTTCTGTAGCCTCAGAATGCATTTGTGCATGTCATCCAGCTTCTGAGGAGCCCTAGGAAAAAGACTTTCCTTTTTTTACCAAGTGACTCCGAATTTCATTAGTAAAGAAAGTTAGAAGACTTAGCAGCTAGTAGCTGTTCTAATCCTCAGGCTAATAATGTTGGTTTTTTTCAGTTTCTATTGTAATGTGGAATCTGTAACCTGTATGCAAAGCAGGATGAATATTTGGAACAGTATCCTCTGAACAGACACATCTTCAGATAATTCTTTGACTGACCTACATGTACTCAGATAACAAAATTTTTATAACCCTCACCTCATTACCTCCTTCTGGCTCATTGTATGGGATTTACAATTGCTCCAAAAAGAAATTTTGTGTAATTTTCTAGAGATACTGTGACTATCTAATAATTATTACCCCTGGGGTTTTTACATACGTTTGGACCACTAAGACTAAATAAATGTATTTTCTTTTTCTATCTTCATGTATGCGATTATGGCTTAGAATATTTGATTACAATTTATGGACTCAAAATAAAATGAAAAATGAATAAAATACACACTTGTACAAAGATTATATTCTCTCAATACAAATATAAAATTGCATTGGTTACTTTTGTATGTTTTGCTAATTTCTATGTTATGAGCTTTAAACCAGGTCCATTTTTAGTATGTTGTGTTTTTTCCTGTAGCGTTGGCATCTGGAAAAAAGGTTGGCATTGTTTGGGGGAAGAAGGCTTGTTGGCTTTATCACTTGTTTTGGCGTTTTTGGTTTTGCTTTCTCCCAAAAAAGACAACCGAAGTCTCATTGAAATAACAAACAGACTGAAAAGAACAATTTTGAGGAGAAGCAGAGTCATGTCTAGAAATATTTCTCTCTCAACAACCTAGATTTCACAGGCCTGAGAAACTATTGGGAAAAAAACAAATAGAAAAGAATCTGGTTTATTTACATAAAAGAGTTAAATTAACAATGAATCAATTGATTAACTATTGAAGTGTTTCATAAATAATCAAACTACTTCTGGGTTCACAAGGTCAAAGTAGACGTACTAAATATATTAAGTGCTGTCTTGTCAATGGCAACGACAGAAAAAAGCCCTGCTTCTCCCTAAAAAAAAAAAAAAAAAAAAAAAAGAAAAAAAACTTTTAAA
>VXBB01017698.1:15513-29544 GCA_013399915.1 Illadopsis cleaveri | reverse complement strand
AAAAAAAAAAAAAGACTGAAAACTTTTCAATGTGAACATTCAATTTTAGATGTAATGATTTTGAGAGCTACAGATTAATACTGCAGAACTGGACAGCTTCATATTTGTGAAGTGTTATTTCCTTCAGGGCATTAGATTTTATTACTGATGAGATGAAGCCAGATGAAGGATCATAACCAATAACATGGATGGACTGTGGTTCTGAAATTTTTCTCAATAGGGTATTTAAGAAACCAAAATATATAAATTTTTATATTTTTCAAAGACATAAATCACTGAAGAACTTTAATATCCATAAATGTTCTGCTGTACATATCACATACAGTTTATTGTGTTTCTTTTATTTAACTATCCTTTATAATATTTCACTTCTAAAATTATATTTTCTTATAATAATGACCATTTTTTCATGGAGCATCATCTTGAAAATTATTGTAGTGATACTACAGACATCATGTTAAAGTGTACTTAATTTTCTTTAATGTTTCCTGTTAATCTCTGTAATGCAAATACATCTTATTAAAAAGAATTTCTTGTAGATATTTGAATTAAATGAGCACAAGTATTCACCTGTCAGTTAAGGACAGCTTTTTAACCTCTGCTCTCATAATCCTAAATTTGGTAAAATGTCATCCTGCAANGGAAATAATATAATGTAACTATATAGAAGCAGTTACCAGTGTACCTTTACAGTGGTCACATTGGGCATTGGAATTACCTTCATGTTAGAAGTGAAAGATACCTTGTTACAGGGTAAAAAGGCATTGGGTATACACATTTTAAAACACATGAATGATAATACGTGAAAACAAGTATATAAACATATATACTCTAAATGATTAAAGCCATTTTAGATTATCTCTGCATACATATATTGATTGACCGTCATGAATCAAATCCAGAAAAAAATTTCAAGGTCCCATAAATTTTGGCTTCCCTTAGTGTATGTATAGACATTTGTAAATAAGATTTATCTTTTTGGTCATCAGTAGTATAATATTATTTTTTTTATATCATCAGTAGCACAGTCTTGATTCTATACTTTTAATGTGNTTTTTTTCTTTTTTTCTTTCCATTGCTTCAAGGATGATTTTCTCTCAGTTTTGCAATTTCAAATTAAACATTAGTCTAATATTAGTAGCTCAACTATATCACATACATTAGAGGGAGATGCAGATGAAAAAAATAATCTTATGAAGTTGCAGGACTGTAGTTTGTAGGCTTCTTCATGACTTCCAAAGACTTTTTTTTTTTTTTTTTAATAAATCGTTGTATTGGTACCTACGCTTAGTGGTCCTTACTCATTACTTGACACCTTTCTTTGTCTCCTTGTTGCCCTGGTGTTTTTCATATGAATGTGTGTGCAGCCCAAAAGAAAGTTTGATGGCCATTCTCTCCTTTTTACTCCAAGGAATAGTGCTGAAGAAACCTATGGGAGAAACTGTCATCTGTAACAGAGAAGGGAAGGGAAGGGAAGGGAAGGGAAGGGAAATAATATAATGTAACTATATAGAAGCAGTTACCAGTGTACCTTTACAGTGGTCACATTGGGCATTGGAATTACCTTCATGTTAGAAGTGAAAGATACCTTGTTACAGGGTAAAAAGGCATTGGGTATACACATTTTAAAACACATGAATGGTAATACGTGAAAACAAGTATATAAACATATATACTCTAAATGATTAAAGCCATTTTAGATTATCTCTGCATACATATATTGATTGACCGTCATGAATCAAATCCAGAAAAAAATTTCAAGGTCCCATAAATTTTGGCTTCCCTTAGTGTATGTATAGACATTTGTAAATAAGATTTATCTTTTTGGTCATCAGTAGTATAATATTATTTTTTTTATATCATCAGTAGCACAGTCTTGATTCTATACTTTTAATGTGTTTTGTTTTTTCTTTTTTAATCTATAGATTACATTAAAAATATGTCATGAATTAGAGTTCCTGAAATGGCAAAAAATATACAGATTAGGAAAACCCCCTTTTTTTCATTGTATCAAGCTCAAATCCACTACAAAGAAAAGGACTCTATTATCTTGAAAATAGTTTAGAAGTCTTTCAGAAAAAGGAAAGAATTTAAATACCTGTAAATCAACTTTATTTATCCCCATGAATGAGGACTCAGCTCAAGCAACAACAGCCACACACTCTGTATTTTTGTGATGCAGCTTCATATATGCATTTGTATACTCATCATATTCCTTCTACTCTCTTTGTCTTTTTCTGGTTGTCATTGTTGAATTAGAGCTGACATTCTGCCTGCTACATGTAAAACATATATTTTCCAAGTGTGCAAGTGGAAGCCAAATCCATGGAGTGGCCATGATGACTGTCTTACCTGCCAATGTGACTTACGAGATCACAATTCAAACCAAGTGGAAAGGACTTGTAGGTCCTCAACTCACAGTTCAGGGCCAAGTAAATTCTTAAGCTACTTCTTGTTGTTTATTGGTACAGAAATGATGCACATAATTATTCTCCAAAAGTCAATCCTTCTGAAAACTTGAGCTCTAGAAAATTCTTCATGTATTTTTAGTAAATGGAATATGCTATTCTGCTTCTCAGACTACTCTCTCTAACAACGGCTCACAACTGAAAAATTATAGCTTGGTTAGAAACAATGTATGGATGGAGCAGAAAACAAAATATGAAGCATGAAATGGAAATGTCAGCTGGAAACTACCAACCAACTCTTAACATTGCTTGTGTTTAAATAGAAAGAGATATTTAGCAATTAGTATGTCACAGTCTGTCATTTTATTTGTAGCTCCATAACTTTACTTTCTGTCTTCAGAGTAGAAGTTGCTAATTCTCTTTTATTTTACATGTCTCTGTTTATGTCCGATACAGTTATTCTATCAAAGTACTGGAATGCAAATTGGTGAGAAATGATGTGTGATCATTTCAAATTGATTATAATACATATCACACGAGTCTCATTCTAAAAAAAAATGGCAGAAGTAGGAGTTCAAATCCATAGTAATCACTTTCATCCAAATGGTTGTCAGTTTTTGTATATTAAAGGCTTCTTCAAAACACTCTCATCACATAAAGAATTTTCTAGAAAGCACTTCTAAAAATTTGTATTTCCATTTTTCAGTTACTTACAATTTTTTTTTTTCATCATTAAAGTGTAAATAAGATCTGTAATGCTATGAATTTTCCAATGCTACTTTTCCAACGAGAAAAGAAACAGCAAACATTGCCAGCAATTTTCACAGGTGGAAAAGAAGTACCTGAACCTATACTCCAGCTGACTCAAGAGACAAGTGGGGAAGAAGAAAGGGAGAAAAGCCAAGCCAAGACAATGCAAGGCACGGAAGAAAGATGAGGTCCAACATTTCTGAACAGAAGGATCTAATACAAATCTTGATGAAAAGCGTGCAGTCAGAATTAGTTAGTTTATCATGTCTTGCTTTAAGTGAAAGCAACAGTCATTTCTGTGCCAAACACCATGCTAGAAAATACTGTCATACTATTCTTAGAATCATTCTTATTGCTTTTAATTTATGCACTTTTGAAGAGCAGTGGTTAATAAGATATTCTGGATTTGAGTAAATTAAGATTCAAATTCTTTTTCATTCAAAGGTTTTCCATGACACTAGGAACTTATTTCAGAGATAACTATTCAGGAAGACTTCAAAGCTTGACTACAACTTCAGATATCTAGAAACAAATTGTAAAACTAAGCTAGTGACCAATATTGAGCGTACTTGGGTTTCAGTAATAGCAGATCCCTGGACTGAGTGCTATGAATCTAGAAGCATGATTCCTTGGAAGGAGGTTTGACCATTTAAAAATAAATTCCTTTATTGTCATCAGGGGCCAAGAGAAGAGAAGAATTCATGTTGTAAAGGTGTCTGTTTTGATATGTATTGGAGGGTGTCATTTATATTAATTTTGGAGTTTATATGTATTTTTTGAGACTGAAAATGAGGAGAACTTAGGAAATGTTGAAAGAAGGATGGGTCCCACTTCTTTCACTCAGAATCCATTGCTCAGCACCCCCCGCCCACCACACGCACACAAAGATCAACAATGTACTGAAGCCAAGTGCAGCTTGAAAAAAACCCCAAGTAATTTTCCCATTTTTCACTAGGTGTCCTATAGATTACTTACCAGATTTACTGAGAAATCTTTTTGCCCCTTGAATGCTTTTCAATCTTTTTTGCCTCCCTAGAACAGCTCATTCATCATTACCTTTCACTGCTATAGGGCTTTCAGGCTGACCAATAAAGACATTCAGCTAAAAGAAATCATAACACCATAGAATACTGGGTTTGCATTGTAAGGGACTTTAAATATCATCTAGTTCCAATTCCCCTACCATGGGCAGGGACACCTTCCACTATACCTGGATACTCAAAGCCTTATCCAACCTTTCCTTGAAAACTTCCAAGGATGGGGCATCCACAACCTCTCTGGACCAACACCAAAAGCCTCACAGTAAAAAAAATTCTTCATAATATTAAATCCAAATAATTAAACCTTCTTTTTTTATGTTTCTTTCAACATTTAGTCTGCTCATTATTATTTGTGTTTACATATTATGAGATTGTGGAAGCCCTGTATTTTTTTAGGAAAGTTGTAGCAATGGTAATCTGTCTTTCCTTACTCATTTGAAAATTCAGATTTTCCAAAATCAAAGAAGAACTTACCACAAGAGTGGTCTTTATAATTCTATTGTACACGGCCCGTAAAAGACCTCTTAATGCATTCTGTTTCTCTTTTTTATCACCTGGACATTTTTTTATGAGTGTCCATAGTGAATCCCAAATGTCAGTACTGTCAAATCTTTGATATCCACTACCAGAATCTTTCTACACTGTCAAAAATTTTCTACGACTTCTTTTTGTCATATGTGGCCTTAAGAAAATGAAAGAGACACAACAGAAACTGGAGGAGAGCACAATGTGGTGCATCTGATATACCCTAAACAAATTGATGTCCTCTCTTTCTTTTCCACATTTACAAACATTACCTGAACAGAAGCCTGATTATAGGTTGGTATACCTCAGCATGGGCACAAGATAAACTCACAAACAAGCACATGAACTTCCCTCCTCAGAACTCCCTTCAGCTTTCAGGCATATGGACTGCCTTTGCTTTTCTTCATTTGTTTTTCATTTATTTTGTGTAGGTGGTCATACATTTTTAATTATTTTAATTGTTATTATTTATTTTTCCTTTCTAATGGATCATCACAAGTACAAGTTGCAGCCTTAAGTCAAATATTATATTTATTGTCCATTCATGAATACAGAGAAATGGTACTGTAAAGACAAAAGCAGAGTCTAGCTAATGGGTAGGGATTAAAAAAAAAAAAAAATCAGTCTAACCTGACATCATTTGAAAGTGTGTTTAAAAGTACCAGATATTAAATTCACAGGTCAGTGAAAAGATTCAAGATGAACAGTAGAAAAGATTCTTCTTCTTCTTCAAAATACAGGTCAATAGTGATATTCCATAGCATAAAACATTTATATAATAAAAAATTTGTGCATGTTAATATATTATTATTGCAATTAAACATAGCACTGTAGAACAATAATATAAATTGTTGAATCACTGAATGAATCAGTCCACAAAGAGGTATCAGACAGCAATGCTTGGAGACAAATGATTATTACTGGATGCACTGTCTCTTGAATGAAGAGCTTAGCCACAAATGATCATTATCATCCGTTCTGAACTATATACACCACTTCAAATACTCAACAGATAAACTGGTTAAGCATGACATTTTAAAAAAACCCACCATTTTATCTAAATTCAGCATAGATTTTTTTTTTCCTGTGGGGAATGAGTAAATTACATTTTTGACAGATAAAACTGTCCTCCCTCTGATTTAAAAAGCCAATGAAGACAATTTAAATACTAATATGTCTCAGCAAAGGAGAAAAAAAAAAAAAAAGCAAACTATTTAACAGAACTGTAAATATTTCTGCCTTTACAAGCAACTTGTGCATGTACCAGAAAGCAATATCCTCTAGTAATTCTGTCAAAAAGGCCTAAAATAAATGTACTGGGTTAGCTGGCATTTTTCCAGATTAAATTAATTAGTCCTGTACACACTTGATTACAATATATATACATACATAGAAAAAATTAATGGAAAATTATTTTCCCTCTTTTATTCTTTGGACTGTTAACATCTGGCTAAACAAGAGGCAGTACCTGATTTTTTATAAAATTTAAACTTAATAAATTATTTTGGTCTTCCCATTGAAATAAGATGATGACCCACCCCTTAAGACTGGGTTGTCACACAAAATGTTAAGAAAAATAGATAAGGCAAAGTTAAAAACTGATTTTTCAAGTTGTCTGTTAAGAATTACTTTCTGAAGTGTGAAGGTTTCCTGTGAAACAGAAATCATCATAACTCTCTTGTAGGCCTGAGAAATTAGAGTGAGTTAGTCTCCTCTTTTGGTGCTAAATATGAATCGGAGAAGATCAAGCTTTTACATCCATGTAGAAATCTTCTTAGCTGATGGTTTTGTTGCTGTTTACTTAATCTTTTGAAGGCATTTATTCTGTTTCCTTTAATTTCTTTGAGTTTTGTTCTCTAAAACATAGCATCATCTAGTCAGGCTACAGACAATACATTATTACAAATAAATTTCTAAATGTGTAACTTTAAAATTTTTCATTCAAAGTCAGATTATTTTAAATTAAATGCCACTTCTTTTTTCAAGGAATCATGTAACTTCACCGATATTTTTTGGTTATTAAAATATAAACATCTCAAGAATTGTTTCAAATGAAAGACAATACTTTATCACAATATTACAGAAATCATCAGTACGTAAAATCTAGTACAGTTATATTAGTGTTTAATTATAATAGCTTCATGTAAAATATGTTACAATTATGACAAAGAAATTTGTTAGTGTTCCTGGTCAACTGCATTCTGTCAATATTTCAAGGGGATGCACGTGTACCACTTTTAGAGCCCTTATACTTCCTAAAATTTTAAAAAACTCCGCATAAGCAGAAGCCAAGTTTTTGTTTTGTTCTTTTTTTCTTTTGAAAACACAATAGAATACACTCAGTCATCATAGATAAAGCACAGTTATTTGCTTCAAGAACTACTGACATGGCTGTCCTGTTTGGGTTTTAGTTTTTTTCTTTTAAAAGGTGGAAGAATGTATCATCAACTATGACATGAAATCAATTATGTTATGGAAATAAAAAGGAGTGTAAAAAACCCAATTTTTGCTCTACCATTTAGCTTAGAGAACTTGTCCATGATCTATTCAAAGAGTTCAGAAGGTAATCTGTAGTTCACAAGAAAGCTCCCTAAGCTCCAGACAACAAGGAAGATGGGAGAAGGAGAAGCAGCATATTTCACCTGACTGTTATACAGATGATCAAAAAAATGAGGACTTAATACCATTCACAGAAAAAGAATAGATTTGAAAAAGAGGTTATTTTCTCTTTTAGTGGTGATGAACTTGAAGAATTTCACACCTATATGACTTCTTTATTTTTTGAAGAGAGTAGCCAAATAAAATCTTTAAAATTTGTAGTTAGAGAGTGCAATTACTATGATCTTTTTATTTCCCCACACCCCCTGCCTTCTCGCCCTCCAACCCCCCTAACCCCAGCCAGCCTTAAGTAACAGAAATGTTAAATAAATAACTTATTTAACTTAAATAAAGCTCTCTATGCTAGGATGAAACATGCAGGGACAAGAACAGTGCAGCAATAAAAGGAACTGTTTTGTAACACTGGGTCAGATACAGAGATTTTAAAACTGAGAGCTAAATTCTTTGAAATCATGGCAATTTGGCTTTGTGCAGAGTATTACTTCAGCTGACTTCATGGGTCATCCTAAACCTTGCAAAATCAATGGTTTTTCAGCTGAGTTCAAAGACGTTAAGATATCTTCTTGGAACTTCAAAGACTATGAAGTGTCATAGCCCCAAGCAAAGAAACATTACTAAGAAATATTAATAGTGTGATTATATATATAAAATAATGTGTCATGTAAGCACACTTAAAACATAGTGGATAAAGCACTGCTGGTACTTCTACTTCTACTTCTACTTCTACTCATCTTGTAAGTTAACTAACAAGGAACCAGAGCACTTTATCTGGATCAGGAAAATCAACAGAAAACTGACTAGATCAGTACAAGCTCTGGAATATTACCAACTCCTACTGTTTAATATAGGTACCAAAAACATTGGAAGAGGAAGTCCAAGGTCACTCAAGTGAAATTTCAGGGCCCTGGGAAGATTATTTTTTTAAAATAAATAATTGTAAATTGTTAATGACGTGAGAAAAGTGCTGACAAATATAGCACCTGCAAGAAGCTAAACATCTGGATAGTTAAGCTTTTATAATTAAACAGCTTCTTTATTTACCTTTCCTTTGTTCTTAATGGCATAGAACATGAATTAAAGCAACCATATTTTATAGATTCACGTATCTTTATAACATTTTGTAGCTTTAATTTCTTGATTTCTTCTTGCTTCCATTTTCAAATGGACACATTCTATCTTTCAAACTCTTTTTTCAGGTGAAATAATTTTAATTTTGTTGTGGATAACAGATACCTGCATTATTAATTGAGAAAATCATTAATAATTTAGCTTGTAAGTTGCAGGGGGAAAAAAATGCTCAATTCACTTGGCTTGAAAGAAATCAGGATTGAAGTGGTCTATCGATTTATTAACAATATGCAATTAATCAGCAGTCATTGAACTACACATTCAGGATGAGTATCCCAAAAACCTTTCCTCAATTCATGGTAGAATTTCCAATCCCAGACCCAGAATCACTAACAAACCCGCTTCTCCCTGGAGTGGATGTGAGTGCTGGATTTTTGTGCATCCCAGATGATCTCCACCCTCCAATAATGTACGTACTTGTCAGTCTGACAGAAACCCATGGTGCCAGGCACGTAAACCTGGAATGTGGGTACCCCTGTAACACTCCACAAGCTGAAATGCTCACTGCAGCTTTCAGGAAGGCTGCTGTGCCCAACCTGGACAGGGGTTGAAGTGACACAGGGTGATTTCTGGCAACATCAAAATAGATTTGACTGCTGCTCAAACACCCTCTTGTCCGAGAGTCTCCTGTGTACTCCAGAAATAAAGCTTGAAAAAATGTGGGAAATACTGGGATCTCTAAGTGACTCCAGTAATCTCTGCTTTGGCAGCTATTTTGTCCCTCAAGTCCTTATTCCTCTGCATTGACTGTTAGAGAGTTCTGGTTGATTAGCACTACTTTTGATCAAAAAAAATCCTACTAGCATAAATTTTCCTATAGTGTTATGTTTTTGCACTTTATTAGGATAAGGCTTTGAAGTTGCAGATCTCTTCTAAATACCCAGCCAGAGTGGGAATAGAAACAATACCTCGTGGAGCACTGCATGTTGCACAGTAAGTAGAGGAGAGAGATTTATTAACATGTTGTTTCTGTTGAGTGAAAAAAAATCTGTCACTTTGTAAATGTAAAAAATGATGATTATATTTTTCTCCTTCATCTGGCTATTCTGAATTTTCATTAAGGATGTTTGGTTGTTGAGATCAAATTTCCACCCTAATTCTGAAATTATTGAAACATTTTATCATTGACTTTAATCACTTCTTCCCTGGCGAAACAAAGGCATGATCCAAAGTTGGAGCAATACTGGCTGCATTTGTGCCTGTGAGAGTGATTCCTTTTCCCCAGGTGAAATGGTGCAGAGGAGCTACATTCCACAGAGTGTAGATCCTATGAACTATGAAATCAACATATCTCTATGACACAAAAATTAAAGTGAGATCTCTGATATCCTAAAAAATAAGTCTTTATTTTATGCGAGGCTATGGATTTTGATTCTGTATGTGCTGTTAGAGCATGTGTATTTAATGCAGCCAGGACAGCTCTGGATTGACTATGTAAGGTGTTTAAGGAACTGATCACTACAGAGCCCTGACTGTACATTGACTTGGATCCTGGCAGGGATCTTACACACACCTTGGGCTCTATACACATTGGCTTGACAACCTGCTGCCAGCTGCTGACTGAACCTACTTACTAGCACCAGACCTGCTCTGCTCTTGTTGTTCAGGAAGATATGTGGATCTGTGTCCGTCACTGAGGGCATTGCCCTGCCCTTGGCCTCCAGTCCTCCATCCCTTCAGGAGCAGGCCACTATTTCTGCTCCCTGACTCTGACTCTCTGCCACAAAACAATTTGCAAGCCTGAAGGTTGCACTGTGAAGACAGATCACAACCAGTGTTTACTGGAACATCCTATAATAATTAAGCTGTTGTTCTTTTTATTAAGCTGCTGTTGTTTACAGAAATAACTTTACAGAGTAACTCTGACTGCCTCACAGCTCAGACACTCTCTCACTCATAGAAATGTGTCTAGATCATCATCCGAGAACCCTACTCCAACAGTTTATTGAGGTGCCAAGGATCACAAAGATGTGCCACTAGCTTCTTACTAAGTGATTGGAAAATACCTCTGAGTCCTATGTTTTACCAGACATATATACATATGAACCTGTAATTTCTGTCTACAGAGGCAACATATAGAGCTGTTGCCTCTTGGATGTGCTTAGAACTATAGAATGTTTTGCTGAAGCAGATGTTAGTGGCCTTGAACACATTCAGGTTCTTCTACCACTCTGACTTTGTCAGTTCTTGCAGCTTCAAAAGGACTGACAGTTGCTGAAGCTATTCAGCTCCTGGGAAACATTCAGAAATTATCCCTCAGAACTTTTTTTTTTTTCCCAACTTGTTTTTTTTTTGGTAAATGTTTCTCTGTATGCAAACAGAAGTACACAGATTTTCATCTAATGGATCTAGCTAACAAAAGTGTTCTTTGGTATGTGAACACATGATATCAATGCCTGTGAAACAGGCATCCAATGTAATGAAAAAAATAAGAAATGGAAACAAAAGCTAAACATTTTGAACATGTCTGATGATCAAAGAAAGCATCTCTATATCTAGCATACTGCCTTTTTTTTTTTTTTCCCCAGGCACTTGAATTAAAAGAGAATATTATTTTTATAATATTGAAAGGTCAGAGACAGACTTGATGCTTCAATGCTTCTCTGACAAATATGACCTCCTCAGGGCAAGGTTTAACTTTTGGAAAATACTTGCATTCTTTTATTAGTAAAATCATCACTCTTTTTACAGTGCGTTTGTAGTCCATCCCTTTCATCTCACTGTTGGTTGATTTCTTTTTCTAAGCTGCTCTGATATTCTCCATTTCCTGCCCAGCCATGAGAAAAATAGATTAGACAAAGCTTTCAGTGTAGGACCTTGACTATTTTTTTATTCCCAACTTTGTTGTCATGCCTAGCTGATCTACTGTTTCAGCATCATTAGGACTGAATGTAAATGGATATATGATACAGTAATGAACAAATGAAATGTTTCTTCCTGAGAGATGTTAAACTTTACCATATAATATAGTTTGGAAGTATCTGTATTACTTAAGATGTGCTCTTCGATTATACATTTATAGAAGTAGAATTTATTGAAGACAGAGTATCTGCAGGATCTAAATTAAAATTAGATAAACCCCTTCAAATATTAATTAACAGATTGGGCAAATGTCCCTCCACCCCCCAAAAAGAAAGGGAGATTTTGTTGTTGCTGTTTTAACTTCTAGTGCTCATATTATTACCATTCTGTTTACTTGTTTGTTTCATAGGAAGGAGGACCATAAAGTAAGAGAAGTGTCAGAAATATTATTTTGTTCCTATAGACTATATAGTGAGTGTAGAGAAAATAGAACTACTCTTAAAAATCCTATTCCATTAAATTAACGGAATTATTTTTAATTAATTAATTAATTTTTCCCATTTTATTCTTTCCACAGGTGAGAGACAGACCTGTCTATTACTTTGCAATACCCAGAAACAATACTTTTATTGCAATAAATTTCCTGATAGACAGTTAAACATTTACCATACTGGTTTTTTCATCTTGGATAATTTGATCACTGTAGGGCATGTCATGCATAATTTTACAAGAATGGAACACAGAAATGTACACGAAACAGAATAATTTCAACTGAAAAACTATAAGAAGAAATAAGACACAGTAAAAAACATTCCCTGACTGTTTAATGAAGGACTATGAAGCAAATTGAAAAGGAATGATTTATGCACTTTTTTGCATATTCCTTCCTTGGATACTTTTGGTCACACTGAGGTGAGACTGGATCAATGCCCACAGCTTACTCAGTTTTATGTGGCAGGTAGAACATAGCAGGGGGTGAAATGAATTCATCTTTCTGTCTTCAACTGAACTAAAAGCAATTTTATTCTTCCCATGTGGTCACTTGAGGTGCTTGTCATGTTCAAGCTAATGATATCAGGCATCCTCAGGTTGTTTAAGTATTCATGAAGTAATTAAATTCTCATTAACATATAAATAAAAGAAAACTGAAAACAAGTTTAGGAGGCACCTAACATCTGTTCTAATGCTTTTAAGTATTAAAATGTGCCACATACAGAAGGAAAAGTGCATTCTGTTCAGGCAAGTATTTTGCATAGATTATTTATAGAAACTGTAATTAAACTGATTTGGCATATTAACTAAAATTAACAGCAAAGCATTATTTAGGTAGTTCAGTGTCTCTGAAACTTAAATACGAAATTTAAAATAGGAAAGAGAGAAGTAAAATTAATTTTTATTTGTTTTGACATCCAGATAAAATGACAACAATTAAAAATTTTCTTCCTTTTGAATTAGAGAAATACAAAAAATCTTACACTGCAGGCATACTTCCAGCTGTTATTTCAAAATACATTGTTTTTTTTAATAGGAAGTTGCTACTGACATTTGAAAAAAACCAACAATTCCACAAAATGGCTTGTAAGTTTATTCCTACGTTTCTTTAAATTGGATTTAATGCACAATATTGTCATACAACTTGAAACTTCAGTTCAGACACAACCTTATGCTCTAAAATGAATTTTCCCTTCTAACATTAAGCAGTTTACTACTTTAGATAATTTTTCCCAAGAAACTATGTTTTACCTATTGATGAAATGTGTGCCCTGTCTTCTATACCATGTCACTGCAGTTTTCTGTGTGATAGAAATAGCTAATTAAATTAAATAATCTTGAACCATAGTTTGAGATTGATAGGCTGAAAAATAGAAAAAGAGACAGAAAAATCTGTTAGAAGAATCTTCAGGATGTGTTAAAGTAACCATTAAAATAACCATTTCATCAAACTGATACAGCTCTGGAAGAATGCATTTCTGAGAAGTAAATCTTTCAAATGTGTCTTTCAAGGGAAATATACTGAATTGATTGTGTTATTTTCTGTTTGTAACAACCTCTGTCTTGTTTGTTATCATAATTTTTATTAAAAATGTATTATGTGCTGGTTTAATTTCATTTTGATCTTATTGACTTAGCAAAGAGTACATAAGAAACACACTTATATTGCCCTTACTTTTAACAGAGTGGAATGTATAACCAGAGAAATTTAACATTTTTTACTGTTTATGTTATATTGTCCATTTCAAAAAGTTGTATTTCATGCCTTATTCCTTAGTTTATTTCATGCCTTTCTCCTTGCTGTGATGCCTACAGAGGGAAATGTATGCCAGTTATGCAATGTGTTTGGTGCATGCTGAAAAGGATATATTGGAAAAAAAAAAAGCACATGGAAGACCTCCCTGAAATAAAAAGATAAACCCACTTTTTTTCTGGTTTTAACTGTGGCAGACAAAATCCAACTAACTTAAAAATAGCAGTGAGTTATCATTATAGACACCGACAGCTATTATTCTTTTTATAAAGAGTGCTATTCATTACCAGTTACAACATTTACAAGAAACACACGAAAATATTCTCTTCTTTGTTTGGTTCAAAACCTGTTATGAACTCATATCAGTACCCGTCAGCTGTTGTGATTAGCAGAGAATAATATTTTCTCATGCATTGCAGCAGTGAAAAGAAATTACGTTCTATTAGAACCCAGAAGAAAAAAAAAAAAGAAAAAAAGAAAAAAAAAAAAAAAAATGGTCCAAAACCCAAAAAAA
>VXBB01017698.1:0-15484 GCA_013399915.1 Illadopsis cleaveri | reverse complement strand
AAAAAAAAAAAAATTGGTCCAAAACCCATACAACAATGAAGACGCTAGCTGAAGCCTGGATAATTGCACTCTTATACTGGTAAAAGCTCATGAAAAATTAATCCAGTAACTCATGAAACAGGAACCGAGACTTGGTTCTTACATGCCTACAGGACAAGGAAATTAAACATTACAAGGCTTGCTTGAGAGAATGTCTGCCCCAGAGCAATTATCTGTGCTTACCTTGGAATCCCTACTGATCTTAGATTATCTCACAAAACACATGAGAGAAATACTGCCAAAATAAACTCTAATCTTTTTATGAACCTGAAATAGGGAGAAAACTCTTGAAGTCTGTATGAATATAAAGCATCAATACTGATATAATCTCTTTAATGTGGGGATGGGTAGTGAACATGCATTTTCATGGAGTACTGGTTCTAAATAAGAACTCATCTTTTATTACTATTAGTCAAAACACTATTTTAGAAATCTTCATGAGTAGACTTTTATTCATGACTAAACAGTTCTGGATCCAGGGTTGAGTCATGATGGAGAAAAGATGGTAGAATCCATAGTTGTTGACCACAGTGTGTATATTTCATAAAAATGTTACCAGTATCTGTAAATAAAGACATATTGGTATATATAAAACATGGTTTAGCCATACTGCTGTCAGGAAACAAAACCCAGCCTAGAGAATTTACAGCTCTCTCTGGAAAAGGATGTTCTCAGTTGTGTCCTATTAAACACTCATCTGTCTCTTTAGTGCATCTTCTGCTGCCAGACACTGTTACGTTGAACATTACACTGACCAAAAGTGTATTCATCAGTAGATCAAACTGATTTTTCAACTGTACTTGTACTTTGCTAAATTAGAAAAGACAGACCTCAAAGACTCACTTGATCATCTACATTCTACTTGTACAGTCACACACTGGCTGTGTTTCTGACAACAGCAAATTTCTCTGAGGTACATAATTTCCAGTGAAATAGCATTGTGCATGTGAATGAAACTACACCACCCCACTTCTTCAAGGTCATAATTCCTGCACTTAATTTTTTTTTTATTATTTATTTATTTATTTTTAATTGCTGAAATTATGCAATTGGTTTACTCCAAAATGGAGCAAGGTGTCAGGGTACAGAAAAGTTTCAACATTTCTCTGCGAGAGAGAGCTTAGGACAAATTTTAAAGATATTATGTTCACATAAGCAGTAGTCTTCATTTTTTTCAAACAGAAATCATGCAGATCTCAAATGCTGAAATAACTTTGAGAATAGGAGTTTAACTCAATGTGTTAAGATGTCACAAACCCAGACAGGATTAGAGCTTAGCATTATGGATTTCTGGTATGACCCTGGTGAAATTAAGCTTCTGTGTCTCCATTTGGCTGCAATTGAAGAACCTTTTTCCAGTGCACTTTGTTGATTCCTTATCAGTGAGATCACTGCTTTACCCATCTGGTTTTACTTTTGGCTCCCGTCTCACCTCCCTTTGGCTCCCTATGGAACAGGCTGCCCTTGCTGCTCCCTCATGAGACTACTCTCTTCCCACTGTGCAATTCGTAACAAGGGTCATTGTTCAGTTTGTGGTAGGGAGCACACATTTTCTTTTCACTACACCAGAGAATCATTTCTTTTTACTTCCTTATCATGGGTTTAGCGGTCCCTTGAAATTCACAGTAGAGCGCCAAAACCCGGTCCCTGATGCTGGGATCAAGTGGATAAAAACTTACACATTGAAAACATATGATATATTAATTACTTAGAGTTTTGGAGAGATAGTATTTTTAAAACAAACGTGTAAGCAAGACAATTCTTCCTGAAAGAAGCCACTTTTCACTTATAGAATGTATAAGTAAATCAATCAAATCCAAAATATGTTGGTCATGTTGTTGTCCACATTAGTGATATTAAAAAAGGTAACACTCAAAATAAATGTGAGATACTAAAAATCGGTGGAGCAGATTTACAAAAAGTGTTTTATTTTAAGTAACATGAAATTTTTCACCACTTGCCAAAGGGAAGTCCGGTATTGAAATCTTCAAGTCAAGACTGTGTGCATTATTGAAAGGAATTTTTAGCTCAAAAGCATGAAGATAAATATTAGAGTGATTCTATGACCTACAATATATAGGCAGTCAGAATAAATGATTTAATATTCCCTTCTAGCCTTAGAAGTGGTTCATTTGTCATAATCTGCAAAAACCAGTAACTTCAAAAATTATTTCTGAATTTTAAGAAAGAACTAGATAATTAAATAAGTGCATAGGATAATTAAACTGTATCAGGTAACCTGATCAAGTCTTCTCTCCATTCTGCTTACAAAGATCTAGGATATTAGACTTCCTTACAATTTCAAATATACTGTTGGTATTTCTCTGATCGTGAAAGACAGGAAAAAGATCATACATTCAATATTTTTCAAGTCATTAATAGATTTCACTACTCAAACACTCCTCATAAATGTTATTCTTCATTAACCTAACAAGTCACTGCAGAATAATACAAGCCAATTTAAAAAAATAAATAAAAATTGTTCATACTTACAGACTCTTAATTTCTCCAGTTTCTCTAAGGCTCTAGAAAATATTACGGAATATGATCAGTTAGACAGCTATTGTATATTAAGGGATCCTATAAGATTTAAAACCAAAATAGCCCACAAAGCATTGCATAAATTCAGAGAAATATAGCAATAAAATTAGCTAACCTAAGAGGAACTGTACTTTGGATTTTTTGTTTAGGATGTTACTTTTATCAGAAGAGTGGAAGAAAAAACACCCAGAATCAGTAAGAACAAAAACAGCTTTATATTTTTTTATATTTCTTTGAGATATTCTATGAATATATTTATTAACATTCATTCCCAAGTCTCTAGCATAACACAGACCAGTCCTAAAGAGTGAGGTACATAAAAGTAAGGCAAGCATGAGAGGAGCATCTTTATGATGTATATAATTCTCAAAGAAACCAACCAAAAATCAAAAGCGAGAGTGGTACAGAATTGGGCAGAAATTCATACATCCTGTTCACTCTTACTAATGGAATTGGTAGAAAAATCTAGTCTACACCTTAAGCACATAAATGAAGGAGAAAAGAACTACATGAAAAATTGTGTGTAGTTAAGGTCACAGAAGCAAAATAATCTTTAGAAAATGTGTTTCTTCTTGTGGATTGCTTCCAGTGTGGCAAAAGAGTGACAAATACCTTTTCTACCAGAAATTTGGCAATTTCCACTTTTTTATCTTTAGTCACTGTTTGTGGTCTTTATTATTCCTTTTTCTGACGTAGTTGAATAATGTGTTATTTTCTATTTCATTTTTTTTTTAGTCATCTATTTCTAAAAACCTAATTGGGGATAGTTGAGAGTTATTCTTTTAAATATTTAAATGAAGTATTTCTTGTTACATTATACTTAAGTTTCCAAATATATGAATGGCAGTTTTAGGATATTTTAACGGGAAAAAATCCTTTAACTTTTGACCATAAATTGTATTTGTAAAAGACCAAACATCCCTTTCCTCATTTTTCTTAGGATAAATAGGAGGGTTATCTCTGTTTAACGACAACCTTACATATTAAAAAAGCCCCATTTTCCATGGAGAACACAGTCAGTCAAAATAACACATACTGCCATTGCAGTTTGCAAAGTTTAGGAGTTTAAAAAAATACAAAGAGTCTGCTAAAAGCAAATAAAACTATTCTAGGACTATTCACTGCTCTGTGGCTTCAGGCTGGTTCTGGGAGGTAGCATGGGTTTTATGACTATTAAACAGACTTTTTGCATATATGACGTCGATCTATATCCCCTGGTATGGATTTTAGAAAAGTGAATAGATCTTCTTTATTAAAGATGACTTTGGTATACCTTTATTATGCTACTTTATTTACACTTTGTATTATTATTTTCATATGAATACTTTGGCTATATTGGATTTGTGTTACAGGGATATACACTGTCATTTAACAATCTACTAGAACAATGATCCTTGCAAAGAGATTTTTTGCTCCCAAATGTGACAAGAGTGATTTCACTGTTTACCTGTCTTTTAGGCCAGACCACTAAGTTAGAAACCCCACATTTGGTTGGTACGAATAGTTCCTTTTCTACAGACACGTACTTTCTAAAACTTCTTGTGAAATTAATTCTTCAGGATTACAAAATTACTGAGGTTATAGATTCAACTTACTATTAAAAAAAAAGAAAATGATTTCTTGAAAACACTCACACAAATAGCTACTGAGTGCTCTGACAGTAACAGAAGAGGAAGTATAAAACTAATTTCCCCATTCTGTTAGAGGATATTTTTAGTTACACTAACAAGCACCTTTACTGTCAGTCTCATCAATAGGGTTAGAAAAAAATGTTAGTATGCATTTATCAATCACAGATTTGATGCATTCCTAGTGGACCAAAGTAAAGACGAAAAGGAGACTGAAGGGCAGTTTTTTCACACAAGGAAAGAATCAGGTCATTTTCCCAACAAGGTACTATGAAATGAAGGTTTCAGAAAATGTGTACCAACATAAAATTCACTGCAGTCATAACTGATATGTTTATTTTAACAATTGTGAATGGCAAAGACCACAATATCTGTTCACTCACTTTAAAAAATAAAACAAGAAAACAAACAAAAAAAATACAAACCCCACATTTTAACTTCTACTTCTATTCCAAATGCATTTTGGATGCTTGATTCTTTACTTTTTCTTACTTCTTACATATCCTGAATGGATAAAGTTATAATCAAATGCTGGCGTTACTTATTCCTAATAGGATTTAGCTACTTACAGTTTGTTCCTCCAGTTTCACTTCACCTGCTGTACACCATCAATTAAAGCAAGAATTACAGAACTTTGAAAACTCAACCAACAGTTTATTTTTTAATTTCTTTTTTTTTAATGATGAATTATGCTGCCTTAATGAACTATAAACTGTTCAGCACAGAGATATTTAAGTTTCACCCGTTGCAATTAGGAGCTTCTGTAGTTTTACCAAAGCACTGATCATATATGTGTTAACTTGCCACAGCATTGACAAGCAGGGAATGTGTATAATCTAGTATTTAAATAATTTTTTGGGAGATAAATTATGTGAGTTTAAATTCCCTTGGAGTAAAGAGTTTAGAATGAAGGAGTGCTGTGACCTGGGTGCATATACTACATATGGCAAATACTCAGTAGCACAGAAGAGTCATTTATGAAATTAACACTAATGGTAGTAGGTAAATTCTTTGTAAAAAATAAGTTTTGTTTTTCTTTAGGAAAAAAAAAATAGATTCTATACAAAACCTAAAAAGGATATTTGTCTTCTATTCTGATAATAATACATTCTCCTTCACTGATAGATTATGCCAGTATTCTTACATCATTTACATTTTGCAAAGAACACAGTGTGTATTTACTGAAATAAATAAAGCTGTATTTTCATGGCATGACTCTTCCCTGGCATTCTGGAGAGGAAAAATTCAATGATATACAATAAAATTAATGGTTTAACCCAAAGAGTTTTAAATGAATAGAGTAGATATAATTATTTCTATAGCTAATAAAACATTGGTTTTAATGTGTTCATTTTTGCGGAAGGAATGTAACAATCCTCAGGTTTACCTTGCTTTGTATGCAGCCTTTAAAAGGGCTTTTGTGACTCTCTCCTTCTCTTTTTCCAAGAAAATTTAAAATGTCTTATGTTTGCAGAAGGTTATGGGTATTATATAAGGTTAAACCCCTGAGACTGTGGGAATATTTTTTTCCTCCCTCTGAAAGTGTGTTCTTATTTTGCTGAAACATAAAACATAAAGAAAACTTGCGACACTAACCATATGGTAATCTTGTTTAATTACACTAGTAAAATATGAAAAAGGCATAAACTAATTGTAACTTAAGTTCCTCCAGAAAGCAATTGTCAGATATGGTGGCAGGAACTTCTAGACCAGGTTGCTTGAACACCTCCAGGGTTGGAGCATCCACTCTGAGAAACCTGTTTCCCTTTTCTTAATTTAAAATTGTTCCCCCTTGCCCCATCACTTTGCCCATACAAAAAGTCTCTCTTTATCTTTTTTTAGTAAGTTCTTTTTAGGTATTGGAAGGCTGCTATAAGGTGTCCCCAAAGTCTTCTATTCTCCAGGCTGAATAATCCCAGATTTGGCAGCCTGTCTTCTGAGGAGAGGTGCTTTAGCTTTGTGATCATCTTCATGACTCTTCTCTGGATCCACTCTGGACCATCCTTTTGATGCTAGGGGTCCCAATGCTGGATGCAGAACTCCAGTTGATGTCTCATGAGGGCAGAGCAGAGGGGCAGAATCACCTCCCTCAACTACCATCCACCCCTTCTTTGATGCTGCCCAGGACACAATTGGCAGGTTTGTTTCTTTCTTTGTTTCCTTCTTTCCCTTTAAAACATCTAAAGAAGAATGAAGAGAAGGAGGAAGAGAAAGCAAAAGGGATGTAGGAAAGGAGGAAGAGAGGCAGGAAGGGAGGGAAACTGACAAGAAGTCAAGGGAGAGGAGAACATAGATAGCATAATCAGAATTTCCTGATGGATTGGACAAATTCTGTATTTATCTCAGTGCCCTACTACCTGTATTTACCACTAGGATTTTCTGAACCTTATGCCAGCAGTGTGAAGCCATCTGTTTATACATTTAGCAATACACATTAATTTTTTCCTTGACTTTTTTTTTTATTTTTGGATGAACAATTGGGAGGGGGAATATATATTTTGAAAAAAGAGGAGGAAAGTTAATACAAGATATTATATTTGTGGGGGCTTCTGTTGCCGCACAAACAGAAGCCTTCCAGGCATTTGCATTTAAAATACATAGGAAACCAGTGTCTGATTAGCTTTGCATATGTTGTAAGCATTTCATGTTATCTCTCTTTCTGACTTTTCAGAAATGCGCAACACCTGGAGTGAAATATTGAATTGTAAATCAGTAATTTCAGCAGAATCTTAATCCGATCCTAATTTTATAAGTTCTAATTTTTTTTTTTTTCATTTTTTTTCTATTTCCACATAAGACAGTGGAACATTATCCATTGTGTAGAAATAAAAGCTGCAAAGAACTAACAAGCCAAGTGCACAGAAGCCAAAGAGTCATTTTCTCCCTTGGCAAGGGAGATAATTTAAGAACATTTGGAATAGCTCCTACTTCCTGTTCATGTTTCTTTTTTTGTTTTGTTTTTTAATAGTTTTCCAGTCAAAGAACTGAATGATAAGTAGCTGGCTTGAATGTTTTTAAGAGCTCTATGACAGCAACGGTGAAAGCTCTATTGCTGCATGACCATAATCACAAAAAGTTCTTCAGTGTTTGGAATGTAATAGAAACAGTTATTGCTACAAGATATTTTAAACTCAGCATGGTAAAGTACACAGTTTAGAAATTTTAATGGAAGACATACCAGAGGATTGGACTCAGAGTTTGGAATTCTGGCATTGAAACAAACTGGCAGGAGCTGTGCTGTTCTACTTTCGTACTGCTTTCGCCAGAGCTGCCTGAGCATTTTGCATGTCCCTGTAATTAACAAAGATATAAATAGCCAAATCCAGTAAGGGATTGAAACAGTTTTTTTCTAGGTCCAACATTGTGATCTAAAATCCCCATATCACTTACTACCTAATACTATGGGTATTTACATTCCTTTTTATTACCCTTGATGGAATTTAATTCCTTCACATGCCCACAGTAGGGTTTAGTCTTCATAGGCATCAAACTGCTTAAGATCTGTCATGAAGCTGAATCTTATGAGGACCAAAATTATCAAAAAGGTCAATTTCACAAAAATGCTGTAGAATGTCAAATGGTTTTGGCTGGAAAGGACCTTCAAAGACCACCTTGTTCCACCCCTTTGCCATGGGCAGGGACATTTTTCACAGTATTATGTACCTCAAAGATCCAATGTGATCTCAAACGCAGTAGTGGTGGAATCGACAGCTTCTCTGGGTAATCTGTCCCAGTGTCTCCCCACTCTTAGTGTAATTAATTTCTTTTTGGGTGCAATCCAAATCTACCCTCTTTCATATTTAAACCCTTTCCTTCTGTTCTGTCACTACAGGCTGTGGTAAAAAGCTCCTGTACAATTTTCCTACAGGCCCCTTAGGAACTGGAAAGCTGCTATAAGGTCTCCCTGGAGCCTTTTCTTCTCCAGACTGAGCAGCCCCACCACTCTCATCTTGTTTTCATATGAGAGGTGCTTCAGCCCTCTGATCATTTTTGTGGCTTCTCTCTAGAGGGAGAAAATCACCTCCCTCAACCTTCCAGCCACGCTTCTGATGCAGCCCAGGACACAGGTGACTTTCTGGGCTGCAGGCACGCATGTACAACTCTTCATTCACCAGTATCCTCGAGTGCTTCTCCTCAGGGTTGTTCTCAATTCATTCATGCCTGTGTTGATATTGGGCATTTCACCGCAGAACTTTTCATTTGGCCTTGTTGAACTTCATGAGGTTTGCACAGGCCCACTTCTCAAGCCAGCCAAGGTCCATTTGGATGGCACAACTTCCCCCCAGTGTGCTGACTGCACCACACAGCTTGGTGTTGTCAGCACACTTGCTGAGGTGCAAGACACTCTGTGTCACTGATGAATATGTTCAATAATATTTGTGCTGGTGCAGACCCATATGGGAAATCTCTCATTGCTGGTTTCCACTTGGACATCTAGCCATTGACTTCAAATCCCTGGATGCAAACATCCAGACAATTCCATATTCATCTATTAGCTTATCCATCAAATCCATATGCCTCTGACTTAGAGTCAGGCTTATTGGGGGAGACTTTATCAAAGGGTCTTTATCAGTCCCAGTAAATGATATCTGTAGCTATTTCCTTATCCACTTATGCAGTCACGGTTATAGAAGGCCACTAAGTTTGTTAGGTAAATTTTACTCCTGACAAAGCCATGTTGACTATCTCCGATCACTTCCCTGTCCTCCCTTGACATACTTCATTATCTTACTGGGCACTGAGATAAGTCTGACTGGATGGAACTTTCCAGGAGCCACTTTTTAAAGATGAATGTAAATATTCCCCTTTTTTCCAGGCACTGGGGACTTCTACATGAAAATCTCATTGACAGTGCAATGCATATAGACTAAAAGCTAGCTTAAATAATGGATTAGTTTATGTTGATGGGTGAATCAAAAGATAATTCATGTCCAAGCTGAGTACTTGGACTTTTTGTCTTGGAGGCTTCTTTCACCAGCTATCTTGAGCAGGACAAGAGAGAAAAGGTTCCTTGTCTACCATATACAGTTTATATTCAAATTCTCAGGAACTGAAGAATCTGCCTATAACGCAGATGTTGTTTGCCTTCTGAGGCCTTTACCTTACTGTTTGAGGTTTTTTTCTGGTCTACTGTAATTTAAAGTCAAAAAAGTTAACTTAAATCACAGGTGTTATAAGACAGCATACATAAAGAACTTTGATTCAGATGGCCTAGATTTCAGCATAACTGTACATAAAAGAAGTGTCTTGATAACTCAGTATCCTTCACAAAACCTTGTACAACGATGTACACTCAGTACTTCTGGGAACATAAAGGTGTTTCACAAAGAGGATCTAAAAATGGTAATAAAGATCTAGAGTCATTCAAAATAAAATGTTAAGGACAGATCTTCATTTCAATCTTCAACACTTAGCTGCTCAAATTTCAGATTCAGCATGTCGTATCTATTAAGTGGAAACTAGTTTTTGAAACATAAATGCTAACACTCAGAAAGAAGAGAAAAGATATTACTCTTTTAGGAACAGTCTTTCCAACCTTTCGGGAATGTTTTTTGGCAAAACACAGTCTGACCCCAATTTTTATCTTATCTTGACAAACATTTTCTCCCATTTCTGTTTTTCAAGAACATTGTATCTGCCCCTCCCCACAGTATTTTAGGTTAGGATGGATCAGATATACTAAAGAATCATGTCTGCTAAAGCTGTTTATCTACAAGAAAGAACAGTTCAGGTTTTATTGTTCCAGGAAGAAAAAATCTTAATTACAAGCGTTCCGTGCATAGGACAGACAAATATTCAGTTTCAGCCTTGAAACCTGAAGTGTATTTCTATTTTATTCAGTGGCTGTGCAATGCAGAATTCATGGACTTAGACTGAAGTCTCTGCCCTTCAGATGAAGAGCTTCTTTACCTTTCTCTTTTTCCAATCCTAGGTGAATCTTGTTTCATTTTATTTGTCCCCATGGCAAGGCTTCAAGAAGAGAGATAAAGAACAGCCATAAATGGTTACCGACATAACCTGCAATGTAGTTGTTAAGACATGTTATTGTGAGGTTGAAAATGGAATTTTAAACTTTTCAGATAGCAACTTTATATCCAGGGTGAATGAACTAAACACTAGAACCCATCATTCTTATCTTAAAAGGAACATGAAGTCTGTATTTAGGATAGCACTTGAAGCTGTTAAGGCCAGTTGACTGGAGTTACAACCTCAGGATGAGTTAATATAGAAAGTGACACTTCTTTATTAACAGCTGTGGGTGACTTCCTGTTCACCACACCACTTGCTGGAATCTCAGATTGCCGAGCTGCTGTGTTTACTTCTTGCCTGATGAAGAAATAATATAAGAAACCCATACACCTATCACAGGGCTCTATGATCCATTTAGAGGGGTAGAGCATTAAAAAGTTATATACTTGCAATCTCAGCCTGTGGGGCCTCTCATCTTCTAGTAGGCCTAGTCCAAAATCATTTACTTCCTCTGGAAAAGAAGGCTTTTGCTTACCTTTTTGTGCTTTTGTGTTTTGTCTGTCTAATCATAGGCAAATTTTTCTTTGATCCAGGCACCTCATGTTCAGTATGGTAAGGATAATTATCCTGCAATTATTTCAGGTAGGCAGAGACTAATGACTCTAATTATAATTGTAGAACCAGTTGGCAGAAACAGAGGATGAGGCCATTCAAGAGGGAGAAGAAAAATATCTTTCTGGGGGAAGCTGTTAGCTTAAAGATGCTGTACAGTGTGTGGTGTGCAGACACCTTGATATTTATTTTCCTGTTGTTTTCTACTGGGATTTTATATAAGTTATGCTTGGAGTACAGCCCTTCTTTAGAAATATAGAATATATGTTCCTGAAAAGACAAGGACTGGAAGAATGAAGAACTGCCCTCCTTTAGGTGTAGTACAGGTTGATGGATATCTAAGGAAACTCAAGGTGCACAATTAATAAAGAGACCTAAGTCCCTGGCAGTGGGTAACATACTTGAATAAATTGCAGAAATTTGGTGCAGGGTTTCGCTTATGCTGTTGATGTGTGTTCTGAATAGGTCAGCCAAACTGCCCTCTGATCCAGCAGGGCTCATCAGTGGAGGGTCCCTGGCTTGGCTGGGCACAAGGGTCCTTTCTTTCCTGGGGTAAGAACAGACAAATCAAAAAGTAATTATCAAGTAAATTTCCTCTCTTTCATGTACAGATGGACCTCTCAGTGGAGAAAAATTGTAACAGTCAAAGGCTTATGGTCAATGGCCTGATGCCCAAGTGGAAACCAGTGAGGCATTTTTCAGGGTTTTATTGGAACCAGTTGTGTTTTATACCACTTTCAGTGGGATCAAGTGCACCCTCAACAAGTTTGACAGCACCAAGGTGTATGCTGCAGTTGATGTGCTGGATGTAAGGGATTTCATCTAAGGGGACCTTGACAGGCTTGAGAGGTGGACCCATGGGAACCTCATGAAGTTCAACAAGGCCAAGTGCAATGTGCTACACCTGCATCAGGGAAATCCACCCTATCAATAAAAATTGAGAGATTGATGGATTTAGAGGAACTCTGGGGAGAAGCACTTGGGGATACTGGTGGAAGAAGAGCTGGACATGAGGCAGGAATGTGTGCCTTCAACTGTGTCCCGGGCTGCATTAAAAAAAAAAATGTAGCACTCAGGTCAAGGAAGGGGATTCGTACCCTGTATTCTGCACAGAGAGACACCAACTGCAGTCCTGCGTCCACCTTTGGAGCTTCGGACATGGACCCCTTGGACTGGATCCAGAGGAGGCCCATGAAAATTAACAGAGGGCTGGAACTCCTCTTCTGTGAAGGCAGGCTGAGAGAGCTAGGGTTGTTCAGCCTGCAGAAAAGAAGGCTTTGGGGAGACCTTATAGCAGCTTTCCAGTTACTAAAGGGACCTAGAGGAAAACTGGAGTGGGACTTTTTACAAGGGCATGTAGTGACAGGACAAGGGGGAAAGGCTTTAAGCTGAAAGAGAGCTGGTTTATATCAGATGTAAGGAAGAAGTTCTTTATTGAAAGGGTGGTTAAACACTGGACCAGGTTGCCAGAGAAGTTGTAGATGTCCCATCCCTGGAGAAGTATTCAAGGCCATGTTCGATGGGGTTTTGACCTACTTGGTCTAATGGAAGATGTCCCTGCCGTGGCAGAAGCAGGGAAAGTAAATTATCTTAAACGTGCCTTCCAACTGAAATGTTCTATAAATTATCTATTAAGTTTCCTAAGGAAAGAAAAAAAACAAAACAAAACAAAAAACCAAAAAATCCCTTTTTTTAAACAGACTGGATCCACTGCTCTGTAAAGTGCAAACAGGAATTATATGGCAGAGAAATTATTTTAATTTTTGATTTCTTCTCAATTCTAAAAATTTTATAATAACTATACTTCTTTATGAATGCACAGTTATTATGTACTAAACGTCTTCATTTTTCCAGACTCTGGCAATATTGGGTCTCATAGAGCTATTAATCAGTACTGTTAAGAAAGAGCCTGTATCATTGTGTCATTCTTTAATCCTATTCATTTGGGTAAATGCAATTGTCTTTTAAGACTTCAAATTTATTTTTGATGTAACCCTTGAATAAAATATGTCTGCCATTTATATATATATATACAGTGAATAATTAAATAAAATAAAATACAAAATAACTATACAATACTGATATGTTACTAAGCAGATAGTCTCTTACTTTTTTATTGCCAACCTGTTTTTGTCAAACTTAATTACCAAGTCAATGCTACTCCATGGGAGTTGAAGTGGTGTTGCACACAGGCGTTTGAAAACACACATCTCATCAGGTAGAAAATAGTAAGGATTTGGATATGTGTTGAGTTCTACATGTTTAGAACCATGCCTCTGAATTTATAGGAAATATGTATATTCAAGCAGAAAACCTCATGTTCTGCTTATTCTGGTTGTTGTTTTCTTCTTATAATTTTTTTTTTTTTAAGAAACAGACAGTAATTGCAATTTATTTTGAAATGGAGCTGGAGGTGATGCTCTATTTCTATATCCAGGTAAGACTCATATCCAACAGATACAGCATATTGTCACTTCTGCATTCTGGTCTAGAGTCGTCCCTGACTAAGAATTGGGATGAAGGCACTTTTAACATATCCTGTTTTAAGCTCTCCCATCAGAGGGAACACTGAATTAATATTTTTGAGATGTATTTGAAGGACACATTAGCCAATCTTTGCCTAGAAAATTTGAATCTGTATCTTCTTAAACACTGAACCTAAACTCTCCAAGTGTTCCAATCAGCACACTATTTTCAGGGCATTTGTAATAAACAGATGATGTATAAACTCAGAAGTAACTACCTCCATATTTTCAAACAATGTTAAAAGGACAGGTGCTGTAGCTCAATTAATGAGGGTTTGATTCAATATTCTGTCTATGAATATTGAAGATGGTTTGCATCTAATAGACTTTATATCCCAGAGACAGTTAGTGTTACATCATATAATTTCTGGATTTTTGCAGAGCTTGAGCACAAAATTCTGGGCAGCTGATCTTAAGGAAAAAAAAAAAGGAGGTGAAAGCATATTTTCTTGAATTGGTGGAAAATACATATGTTTGTTCAGTCCAATGAATTTTAGTGCTTTCTGTATCAGCAAACTCTGAACAGTGTTTTGGTTTCAATTCTATTTTTTCTATATTACAGTTCTAGGAAAAAAAGGAAAAAGAAAACAAAATATGACACCAGTAGGAAAGGGAATCTAGTACTAGAGTGTGAAGTATGCACCAGATAAGTGGACAATAAGGTGGACTTAAAACTGGTTGAACTTCCAGACTTGCAAAAATTATAATAATCACCATGAAGTCCAGCTGGAGGCCAGTCACCAGCAGCATGCCTTAGGGTTAAATATTCCAAATTGGCTCCAAATGAATGGATGAAGCTCCAAGCTCCATGAATGACCTCAGTTACTGAGAAGAACACAGTCTCAGAAAGTTTGCGGGCAATGCAATACTAGAAGGAGTTAATGACTAATAAGGTAATTGTTCTGCCTTTAAGAGGGATCTCGACAAACTGAAGAAATGGCCATAGAATAATATTGTCAAGTTTAACATAGGGTAATCACTGGATGCTGTCAATATGCCATTAGACAGGCAGGTAGATAACGTCATCAAGGCTGTCCTTCCCACAAAAGATTGGACCAGATGAACCTGGGCCATTTTATGATTTGATGACATGAAACATTCTGCATCTGATCAGAAATGCTGCCATGCACATGCTCTCTGTTAGTCACTGAATTATCCGTGAGCCATGTGTTTGCTCTTGTATCACAGAAGACAAACAGCTGCATCAGCAGAAACGTTGCCAACACCTTAAGGAAGGTAATTCCTTCTGCTCAGCACTGCTGAGGCACATCTAGATTGTTGGTTGCAGTTCTGGGCTTCCCAGTACAAAAGAGACATGGATTTACAAAATAAGTCAATGACAAGCCACAAATACAATTAAGGTTTTGAAGCATGTGACATACAAGGAAAGGGTGAGAAAATTGGATGTATTCAGACTTGGGAAGATATAGTTTAGGGATATCTTACCAGATTTTATAAATAATTGATGATTAGGAATAAAGATGATGAAATCAAACTCACTTGAGTGATGTTGAGAAGAGAAAGGCAATATGAACAAATTAAAATACAGGAAATTCCATTTCTATGAAATGAAATGTTTCTGCAAAGATGATAACATACTGGAACAGCTTTGTCAGAGAAGTTTGAGAGAATATGCAGTCTACATTTCTGGAAATGTGGACACTCCAGCTGGACACAGACATAAACCATCTACTCTAGCTGATCCTGCATCAAGGAAAGGTGTTGGACTAGGTGATCTCCAGAGGTGTCTTCCAACCTCAGAGATTCTGTGATTCTGTGAAAATATAATATTCTGATGTTAGATTTTACCTGGGCATTAAACAATCTCCCTAACTAGTTTCAGTAATTCTGCTCACCTCTATTTACGAGTGGGCTGTCACGGTGTCAGTGTCTCTCTGCCTCAGCCAGCCCTGGCACCACGGCAGCAAGGGGTACGGCTCGGTAGCTGGACCAACCTTGCTGATCCCGTGGGTTCTGGTTTGCCCGCACGAGTGAAGGGACGACAGCAGGAAAGAGGGCGTCAGTCTGCTCAGGGTTCAGCCACTGGCATTATTCATCCCACAGTGGGGATAACCTCAGCTCAGGGCGTCTGCCTCAGCACAGACCCGTCAGCAGAAGGAGCCCTTAGCAGAAAAAGCAAGAAACACCCAAATGCAACATATTTTATTG
>VXBB01017693.1:72675-88671 GCA_013399915.1 Illadopsis cleaveri | reverse complement strand
CTGTAGGAGGAGCAGCAGGGTGTTTCCAGCTGCTAAAAACCCGATCCGGGCTGGGATGGGGGCCCATCATCCCCTCCCCCGGCCTGGGAGTCCCAGGGCCAGGTGGGCCTCCCATGGAAGCCCGGGCCTAGGCAGGCCTGGCCGTCCCAGCCCCCCCTCCAAAGGAGAGAGAGCCAGGACTGCCTTACCTCCTGTGAAGCCAGAAGGAAGAGAGCGACCCCAGCTTTCCTTCCAACTTTTTAGGCTGCCTGTTTCCCAGAGGTAGATCCCTACATGCAATTGGCTATTTTGGTTGTCAGTTTAAAGGAATTCACCTATTGCACTTCACCCTCTGTGCTAAATCAGCACAGTTGGCTAATTCTAGAAATACTTCTGTGGGCATACGGGTACCTACTCTGAATTTCAGGAAGGTCCTGATGAAGATTTCACTTTAACCCAAGCCACCACATCAATCAGAGAAGAATTCTCTATGTAGGATTGGACTTTCAGTTGTTTATTTTCATTGCTACCAGAAATTTTGGCCAAATTGGTTTGTTGCTCTCCTTGTGGCAATACAAGCCTTTTGTGAAGAGTGTGGTGTGTTAATTCACAGCCAGTTCTGGAACACGGTTTCTGAAGTTCTTGAAAATGTACGTAATTCTGTAGCTAATTTTGCTCCTCTGAGCTCCTTTTTCATGCACATAATTTCCATATTGCTATCAAATTTGTTAAAATGACATATGATACATTTCTTATTTTTATTGAAACCCATAGTTCCCCTCTATAAAGTTGAAGGCAAGAAATGATTCTGAATTTTGGAACAAAGTGCACATTTGGAAATGGCCATTTATCCAGGTAGCTTTGTAGAAAATTTAGATGGATTGTCTTATGTGGGTCTTGCCTGACCCCTGAATGGAAACAACTGTGGTTTGATCAAGCATCTACTTCCAAAACCCTTGACCTGGTTCCCTGGAATAGGAATTAGCTCTGAAAGTAGCATAAATTAGTATTTAATGCTAAAATAATATTTAATTTGTACCTGTAGGGAACCTTTAACTACTATCACTATAATGAGAGGAATGATCGTAAGTCACATCAGCTTTACTAGATGCTGATGAATTCAGCCTGAGCAGTTCAAAGCTCTTGGAAAGGCTGAGTTAGGAGGTGGTGGAGGAGGAAGTGTGGAAGGAAAGGTAAAAAAAGGAGAAGGTACTGCCTGGTTAATGTCATTGAAAATGTCATCATTTTTTCTGTCTCAAACAAACAGCTTTTCCCCCTCTCTAAGCAAGGATGGCATCTTTTCTATGCTACACTGACTGCTGAGGCCTTCTTAAAGAAAAACCCTGAAAGATCAGATTTTCATTAAATGAGATCTGTCTAGTTATTAAAATGAGATAATGCAGCACACACAGCTGTGAGGTTTGGACTGTTGTGCTCTCTAAATCACAGCACTTTGTTCCTGCTGCTGCTAAAATGGAACTGTCCTAAAAGCAGCCATGCCTGACCACTCATTCACACTCCTGCTGCAGCCAGGTGTCCACTGTGGGCATTTGCAATATCTGCAGAGACTCCTCTCCACTTTAGGGTTTCTTGTCAGCTCTGTGATGTCAGGGGAGACACATGGGAGGGGGAAGATCCTTTCAGGCAGAATGAACCTGCTGGGAATGCATCTTGGCACACATGTTGGTGAAGAGATTAGACCTACACACACCCACAAAATCTCACCTGTGCACGCCTTCACGTGCTTTCCTCAAACCCAAGCTACCTGTTTGCCTGAGGCTGTGACTCTTCTGACTTTAGAGATTCTAAGCAGTGGTTAGTAGTATTTTCAGAAGGAAAAATGAAAGAATACTTTTCTCAGAAAGGTACTTCTCTTCATCCCTATCCATTCTGAGGGCATCTTTTTTATATTTGTGAGCTTGAACTCCTGTAAAGAGTTCCTCACATAAAAGGGTTCAGGCAGGGGAAATGTGGAAGTTTTCTCAATGCCCTGTGATCCCTGGACTGCCTCCTGTGCTGGATAGGGAGGGCTGCTGTCCTGATATGGGCACACTCTTCCACCAGTGGAACAGAAGGAATCCAAAGAGAAAAGGCTCCAAGTGAACTGTTTGCCACTCTGTCCTTCAAATTGAAAAGAAACCACCTCCAGCTTTTCTGTAAATCCATCTCTCAGGAAAAAGCTTATGACAAATCCTCCTATTTATCTGAGAGTCCTGAAAAGAGCCAAGAGCTTTCACAAAACTGTTGTGAAACAGGTTCCATCATGACACAGATCTGTACATTTCCAGATTATCTTGTGCTTGTACTGGAGTGGAATCAGACATTAAGGACTCAGTCAGCAAGTTTACTTGGACTCCATGGGAAACTTGTCATGACAAGACAAGCCATTATCAGCCATTATTAGAGAAAGGACACTGCCTTCCATCCCTGGGTTGGCTTTTTTTCTTTTTTTTTTTTTGTTAACTCCTCCTCACTGGGTATTCTTAGTAACAGCATTTAAACCAACAGCAAGCAAGCACCATCACACAGAACAAGGGCCAGATCATACACAGGTTTAAATTGGATTAGTGTCTCTGAACTTGGAGTTTCTCCAAATGGCATTGGCTGAAACAGCAATGAATAACCACTTGAGGAGCCAGTGATGGGCTTTCATGCAGAATGAAAAGCAATACCTTTGTCTTCCTTTGTCCTCTCTCTTGTTCCTCCTTTGAAAGTGACAGGAAGTGTGCTCTTACTTTTAGTGAAATCAATGATGTGCTTTCATTATGGGTGGTGAAGGATTTTATAAGTGTAATTCCTGTGTTTTTATAAACCCTAACACAGTCTCTGAAAGCTATCTAGCATCTCCATATCCAGCTGCTAATAAGTAGTAAAATATATCGATCATCGGGTCCTTTGTAACATTATAAATATCATAACCCTATTTTAGAAAAATTTACACAGCACAGTCAGAAGTTTCCCTAATCCCCTGGTAGTGAAGGCAGGGAGTGATGTATCTGTCTGGCGTGGGCCAACTCCAAACCTCTGTGATATGCAGGAGCCTCCATATCCCATTTATTCCAGGCACAGTGCACTTTTTACCTGGTGAAATTGTGGTTTTGATGTGAGCAGACAGCAGTGTGGCACAATGACAGACTTTTCTGTCTGTCTGTCAGCGGCTAACATCTTTAGACCAGGCCCTAGTCCACCTCATAATGGGAAAAGTCCTTAAAAGTCCTTACATTTTGTATCAAGTCTGAGCCATTATTTTTGTCCTGAGAATGCCCACAATAAAAGCCATACAAAGAATATTTGAAAGATTGCTTTGAATTTAAAGTATTTTCAGTTCAAAGAAAAAATATCAAAGCTGGTATAATTTTTATTTTTCTAAACAAGGAGGGCTACAGTGCTAAAGTTTGATGGAATTACTGCCTTTGAAAGAGGAAATGTTTTCTTCTAACGGGAGTATTAATTGGCAGCAGCACTGTTCATGTAGCAAAAGTTACTGAATAAAAAAAGCCTTATGTCTTTTCTTAGTAACGTCAAGAGTAGATCTAAACAATCAGCTCAAACAAAAGGTCCTAAATTTCTAAAATTAAAAGTGACTTTCTTCTTGAGATAGGATTTTTTTTCTCCTCCCTGTTTCTATAGATTCAGAATACATCCCACCTCAATACACTCCTTAAAAAGTCTCCATTTTTCTGGAATTTTTAAAATCCCATAAGGATGTAAAGGTTTAAGGTAAATACTTCACGATTTTTGCTTTCACAATCAGCTTTTTGGAGCAAGGGCTATGTTTCTGTGTATTTTAGCCTGTTCAAGCAAGATGGATACAAGTTTGTGATGGAGCCTCCTGAATATTACAGCATTATCAAATATTATTATAGATATAATAGAATTGTGTACAGGGAAGTAAGCATGTCTTGCAAAGACTTTTGATATTCAAAGGAAGAGGGACATCCAGGGGACAAGACAGAACCAGTCATCCTGTGGCAGGCCCTGCTTAGGGATTAAGTTTCTGTTTCTCCAGTCTGGGCGCTTGTCTAGCCTAACTTAAATCCAGCGTTTGTAGGAAGTTCAGAGTCAAATGCAATTACATCTGTTTCATGTTGGCCTTTAAATTTTTGAGAGCAATGAGAGGGCTTCCTTTCCAAGTGTCCATGGTGCTCTCTTGTCGGCAGAGTTTCCTGGCTTTCTGACCTGGAGGTATTGTGAAATGCTATTTGGCCTGCTTTGTGGATGTTTATTAATAGATACCTGCCCTTATGATTTATTTTACATTAAATTATAATTGCTGCTAACAGTGTTAGCCATCATCTTAACCACCTTTCAATTACCTCTGTGCTTTTATGAGGCAAGGCATCTGAGTTTGGAGTTAAATTGGGCCGCCCAGGTGGTTTTCCACTTTGGTGTTAATCTTCACTTGTGCTGTCCAAAACTAGTAGGTTTCTTTGTGAGAGAAGAGAACAGTACTTCATCTTCTCAGATTTAATTTATAGACCACCATTTTAGGGAATTTCTGGTGATTCCATGGATCTCAGGCAAGTAACACTGTGGACACAAGGCAAAAGTGTTTTCCCTTCTCGTATACACAGGCTGTATGTTCCAAAGGCTCACAAATGTTAACTCAAACTAGATTTGATTGAAGTTCTCATGTGTCTGAGAAGGCTTCAGTCTTCAATAAATCTGTGCCTGTGTTCTTCAGGAGCTAGAAGGATGCTCAGCTCACAACAAATGAAGAAAGAGACACTTGGAGTTTGTACCATCCACAAAATTCCTGGGAGGGAGGGAAAAAAAAAGTTTAATTCTTGTTTAGGTTTATGAGTTCTTTGCAGACCTCTAAACACAGTCTCCCTTTTGGTTTGTTCACCATATACTGCTGCGGTGCAAGGCATTCAACTTTTCATTTCTACCTATTCCTAGATAATATTAAATCACATATTTTTTCAATGGTAGTTTCTTCACAGTTTCATTGTTACTAGAGCAGGCTCAGGGAGAAAAAAGGTGGCATACTTTGCTGAAGTGGAAAGCTGAACATTTAAAAAATTATTTTCTTTCTCTCTTTATCACAATTGCATTGTTTTTATGATCTAGTAGAAAAATAACTATTGCGGAAACATTTTAGTCTTTCTTTTTTTAGAATAGATATCTCCTTCCTTGCTCTTCCACTGAAAGGCAACAGGTTTATCTGATAGGATCACATCTATCAGATGCATGCTCTGATGGAAAAAAAAGCAATTGCAACAGGGGAAAAAAATATTCCTCCCCTCTTTCTTGCAAGAGGAAAATATCCTGCTTCATGAACATCTGATCAGAGTGGCTTCCAGATATTCAGTGAAAGAATAAAAATCTCCTTTGCCTGTTTTATGTGAAAAGAAAAAAAAAAAATGCTTAGCAGTCTCTTTAGTGCACAACAGAGACAAATTTCATCATCTGTTCTGCCCATCAATCTAGAGGAGGATTTCCCTGTTTCCTACATAGGTTGAAAAATTTTTCAAGTGCCTTCCCTTTATTAATTTGTGCTACAGGAACAGAAATCTTCCAAAGGCCAGCTGAGAAATAAATGCTTCCTTATCAAGAAAGTGAAAGGAAGTGAAAGGCAGAACTCTGCTTAAACTTAGAAAAAACTCACCTTGTCCTTTGTCCTGATGGATTAATATATACATGTGTATCTAAAGGAAAAATATGGTGTGGGAGGTAAAAAAGAAAATCCTTTCTGGCCTCCATTGCAACACTTTTAGTGAGGAACTTCTCTCTTGGGGGGAAACAGTATTTGAAAACTTTTCTGCCTTGTGGATGCAGAAAATAAAATGCAAGCTTTACTCAGGCTGGAGAGGAGACAAGCACAGAAGTCCAGGCAGGAAACTTGAAAACTTCCTAAATCTTCTGCTCTTCTGTGGAGACAAGGAAGGACAAAATCCCACTTTCACTTGGTAACAACAAGACAAACATAGAGGACAAAAATAAACAAACTGAAACTGAAAGTGTCTTTAAAGACATCTGAGATGTCTATTAAAAAGCTTTAATATTTGTCACATCCCAAGTTCCATGTATTTTTGTTGCTTGATAACAGGCATTTGTTACCTTTCATGTTTTATTTTCCTCTTTATCCACTGCTTGTAAGTTATTTTTAACTGTGACACTAGAATCCCATCAGTGAATATGTCATGTAGTCTGTCTCAGAAATAAACACTCTTTTATCATCCCAACTTATCCAAAAAAAGGTCAATATTTGATTTGTACTCAGAAGTACCATGGTGTGGAAATGCCTTTTGAAAAGCCTCCTTGTCTCCCAGGGGTGCAGACATTGAAAGGAAAAGCAGAATCATGGAGACAATGAGGGGAAAAGTAAAGAAAATGGGACACAACACCAGAGAAACACCCCTCATCTCAAAAACTGTCAAATGTCGTTTGCAAATGGCTTCACATGGAAAACCTAGATTAAAAAAATAAAAAGAAAATGCATTTTGAATTTGCATTGTGGAAACTAAATGTCTCCATGGAGAAGGCTACTTGCCTGAAATGCCTTCTCTGCCTCCTGCCAGACTCAAAAAAAAAGTCAAGCTTGCAGCAATGGCACTTTCACGTGTCCTGGTCCTTCTAGAACTTTTTCTGAATTGCTGTGAAGGGAGTCTGGAAAAATCTTTTAGTTGGGTTGGAAAAAATGCTGCTCCTAAACTCAGAGATTACCAGTTGTAAAAACGTATTTTAAAAAGTTTTTCCTAAACAGCTGGTGAATGAAAAAACCTTTGCTGTTCATTTACTTTACCTTTTCAAACAAATGTCATCATTTGTCATGGACCTTCATGTTTCCTGCATCTCACAGTCTGCAAAGAGCAGCACTAAGTTGTGACCTGGGGCAGGTGGAGGAATTTGGTCAATTTTGATAAACATAACATAAACCAGCTATTGTTTCATGATGCCTGTGATTTGACTGAAAAATCATTCAGTGGAAACTGGTTTGTTCCTCATTAATCTTACTGTGGATGTCTTGCTAAGCATTTTTGTTGCCAACAGCATTGTCAAATTTATGGACCCTATGTTTTACATACTTGGTTATTGAAACAATAACACTGGACATTTCCCACTGTTGCATGTGATGAAGTAGGATGAAGCAGGGTCAGGCTGCACAGGACCATGTTCAGTAGGATTTTGAATATCTCTGAGGATGGAGCCTCCACAACCTCTTTGGGCAGCTTGGTCCTGTAGCTGATCAACCTACAAACACAACAGGAGCATGGAAATTTTTCTGGAATCATTGGCAAGAAGCAGGCAATGATGACAATGTCAATCCAGAGTCTTCTCCAGGGTTTCTTACGTCAATAAGAGCCAAGTTGTCAGTAGTCTGACTCACCACTCAATGTCAATAATGCCATTTCTCCTTGTATAATCTCCATTTCATCCATGCTGCTGAATGCAGGAAGTGCATAGATTAGAATTCTGCATGTATGTTAGAACTTCCTGGTGAAAATATCGGACTCCCAACCCTTAATTCCAGCAACCTTCCCCTTCAACACAGTCACTGAATCAGCCTTTGGAGCTGTATATTTCCTTCTGAAAAAACCCCAAAGGTACACATGCAAATGTTGAAAGAAAAGATGAATAATGAGAGAAATGTTTCAAGAATGCAGAATTTTTCAACAAGTTCTTAAGCACTGGTGAATTATTAGCACCTCCTAGAGAATTTGGGATTTCATCTACAGACTTTGTCTCCCTGGCAACAAAAGTTTAGTATAACAGTACTGTTAAAATATGATGTATATTGTTTCCCCCATGCCTTAACGAGAGACATTAACTAGAAAGAGTCATGCTGGAATGGTGACTTCACTGCAAATAATTTCAAAACCATTTCCTTTGAATCTCTAGACTCACTCAACTTTCAATAAATTTTACAAGAAATGTCACATTGCAAAATAGTGATAATTATGTGTATGGTATATGTATGAAACCTAACAGAAGAGGATTAGGACATATAAAATTCTTACAAAAGAATACATTTTGGAGTTGATATCTATTTCTAGAAAAAGAAACCAAAGCAAAAACCAAATCACATTTGAATGAAATAGCAGAGCTGTAGTTAAGAGGATCTGGGTTAGGATTTCCAATTATAACTTTTACAGCAACACTGAAATCAGTCTGCTTTGCAGACTTCCACTTGCTGGCCATCTGTTGTTTTGCCTGCTAAAATGCCTTTCTGGAATTTTATCAGACTTTCTCTTACTTACGAGCCCTGGAAAAGCCAATTATCTTCCCTGTATTTGCAGAGCACTGCACAGAAAGGGGCAGATGTGACTGGTCATTAGGCAAAAGCAATGTGGAAGCTTTAAGTGTAATAATATTGTTAAACTCTCTGGAAAAATGTGGAGTTATAGATGGATGGTTTGCTTGTTTGTTTGTTCGTTTGTTTTTGAGGTTTGTTGTTGTTTTTTTAATATACACAATCAACTGGCCACAAAATCACAACAAACTATCCACAGACAAACCTGGTTCTGTAAAAATTATAAAGTTGGAATTGTCAGGAACCTGTGGAGGCCCAAGCACAACTTCAGCTTTCAGGGGTTTTGATTATTCTTACTTCAGGTATCTCTCTTTCAGTTACTATTTAAACATTCATGAGTGCTTGCCTCTACAAAATCAATTTAGCCTCAAATATTTTATGAATGTTGTCACCATGTTAACGTCCTTCTTTGTTAATATGAATATGTGTAGTGCACAGATGTGTTTCAGAAGAGCAAAGGTCAGTCCTGGCCAAAAATCAAATCTCAGGAGTTTTGTTTGATTCCTAAAGTATCATTAATGACAAAATGCGAGAATGGGATCTGTCTCTAGTCATCACATCTGGAGTTCTCTGTTTACCTTCCTCTTCAGTATCACTCTGTGTCAGGCACATGTGAAATATTAGGTATTCTCATATGTTTGGTAGCCTCATTGGGCCCCACAACCACTAAGGAATTAAGCAGAGATGAATATTGACATTTCCAGACATGTTTTACACACAAATCACACCCAGTGCTCTGCCAAACTTCAGTCTATAGATTTATACTCAGTGCTTCACCACAGTCTCGCTGAAGCCGAGGTATCTCAAACCTTGCTTCTTTCTCATTTCAGCAGCTTTTCAACTTGGTAGTCAGATGTTCTTGGCTACTCAGATTTCCTTACAAAAAGGTACAAAGTGTGGTGTCAGCTTAACTCATAGCTAGAAACATTAGCTGGAGAGATGGATATCTAAAGGTTAAGTCTAAAATCCCAAGTGATTTGTGAGTTAATGGTGCCTGCCTTGCCTACTGCCTGCCTTCTGTCACTAATGTGGCCTCTGCATGCAGCCATGCTAAATGAGAGTTGATTTCTCTAGCACAAAACAACAGAGAGACTACAGAACTCTCAAAATCTGGTCTATTTTCTATTCACATATTCCCCAACAGTTACCAGACTACCCACCCAGCCTCTGATGGGCACAAAGCTTCCAACAGTATATCAGTTCTGTATATCAAAAAGCGAGGCTTATCTGTGCTGTACTGGCAAGTGGTGGAATATGAGGGGATGTGGGAAGATCATTTTCTCAGAATATGTCTTCCTTGAACTGCCACGATTAAGAAAGTAATTGTGTGTTAATAAGCATAGAGTGAAGAAATGAGCAGGAACATGAGGATGGAAGGGGGTCTCATAAGTTCTGGAGGCAGCTTTTTCTACCATAAAAGCAGCAAATCTGTGCCCCAGAATGTCCCCAGCTGAAAAAAGAGGAGATGATGGAGACTGTATGGTACATGACAGACATAAAATCCATGCGGTAACTCCAGTTTCTTTTTATGTCAAGTTAGAGGACTTCAAATGAAATCCATGTACTTCAGCCTCCAAAACAGGGAAAAGGTGCTCAACACCACACAGTTAATCTGTGAAACCTCTTGCTCCAGTGAACTTGCTGTGACAACAGGTTCGAAAGGAGGGTCCTTACATTAATAGGAGAAAAACCTTTTAAGGACTGTTGAACTCAGACAAACAGCCTCTGGCTTAGGGGCATCCCTGAGCTCCAATTTCATGGCCCAGCTGTTTTGGGATGTCCACCTCATGCACCTTCTGCCCTGTGTTCTTCTCTTGGCAGCTGCTGCTGACCACTGAAAACCAAGTTTCATGGCTGAACCTCATGAGTCATTTATATCCTTATGAAACTTTCTGAAATCACAACACTTGGACCACGTTGGAAATTCTTCAGACTCTGTGGAAAAAATCTGTCAGCATCCTAGGATCATGAATAATAGTACTTGCTGCCTAATAGCCGTGAATGGCCGGGCTGTTTTCCTGCCAAATTCTTGTCAAGGTGAATTATTATGTATGAGGAATATAATCTTGTCCTGGTTTGTCCAGGATAGGACAAGGTGCTGTCAGATTTTGAAACCAATCTAGTGTATATCTAGTGTAGATGGACACAGCCAAATCAATCTCAAAGGATGGATATAGCTGAAGATTATTTTTATCAGCAACTAATAATATTTTATGTGATATCCTAAGAGAAAAAAACCCCCAAAACATTGCACAATCTTTATTTTCCAAACAATCTGGCCAAGTAATTTTCTTATCTATAACATTGCATTTACTGGCTTGATTGATTGTTCGTGTTCTTTGCCTCAATAAATGCATTTTAAAATATGTATAAAACATGTTATGATCCAGGTTTTGATAAGCTCTAACATGTTGCTATAGAAATGCAGAAGTTCAGCTGAAAAATATTTGGGTTTCTTTATTTGCGCATGATTTTTTATTTCTCTGCCATCATTCATATTGCACTTGGGGAAGTTTATATTTCTTACTTGAATGGGTCAAGCTTTGAGAAAAGCTTTGTGAGCCCCTGATAATTCTGAATCAGCTTTCCTTTAAAAATCTTAGCCTTGTTAATACTTCATTCTCTGTGCAACACTTCATTTTCTGTGTAGAAATTCTGTGCAGATCACATGGATGTCTCTGCACTTTCTCAGATTCATCATACTTCATAGTCACAAATTACTTGAGGACTGAAAAAATCTTCTACATTTATTTACTTTTGCGGAAGAAGAAGTTCCAAATGTTTCCAGATTTGAATTTTCACAAGATTTTAGAAGAAATGCACCTAAATCATGTTTATCACCACTACTCAAAAAGTTGCCAACTGCAGAAATTAACAAAATACTTAAGAAAATTTCAAAATTAAGTTGTATTCTCGGATTTGCATTGCCTTCACATTGTTTGGATTCCTGATGCTTACATTCTCTTCCTGCCAGTTGAAAAGGCATCTTCTGTGAAGCCAGGATCTTCACAGCACCTTGCAGCTCAAGGTAAAAAACACAGGATTACCTCATGGGAAGGATTACAGAAAAGAGAATCCTTCAGTGAGCCCACAAAAATGGAAAATAGAGATATAAACAATAGCTACCTTATGGCATTACAGTGCTTGCTAATGTGGCACTATGTTTCCACTCAGGAAGAAATCAGAAATATTTAGGTCAACTCTACAGAAGCAAAACTTCCATCTGCCTTACCCCAAGGAAAAATAATGGAACTAACCAAAACCAAACTCACAGGTTAGCAACCACTGCATGTGGTTGTTGTTGAGCTGAAAGAATCCTTTGAGAAAAGACCTTTTTCCAGGCCTGCCATGAAACACTGTGATTTAAGAAATAATTGTTTCCATGTCTGGAGTTTGAAAGTTTGAGGCTCAGCATAGATGTTACAGCTGAGGGAGAGAAGCAGAAATTGCATCAGCCCTGCTGTGAGGATTCCTCTGAGCTGCACCTTCTGTGTGGGGGATCCTCCTTCCATGGTCCTTCCCTGCCTTTCTCTTTCCATCTCCTTTCTCTTCCATTTCCTGCTTTCCACCTCTCTCTTTCCAGTCCCATGGTACCCAGCTGTAGCAGAAAAAAGAACTCTGTGGGTTCAGAGGTGATATCAAAGATCACAGAAGNCATGAGAATTCATTCATTCCAGCTAAAACTTGCTGCACTCACCACCTCATAATCTTTCTTCTATTTGTGGAAAGGAAGTTGCTAAACCACCAGTTTTCACCTAGAAACCAAAAACTTTCAGAAAACATCGTAGCTGGATTTTAGAGTTCACAGCCCATCCTGTTCTCTTCTGCTTATATTTGCTATGTGTGAGCAGAATTTGAAAATTGCTTTTAAAATTCAAAGAACCAAGAAAAAAAGAAATCAAGAACTCAAGGTCTTTCAAGTGAGAAATGGAAATGTTTTGAGGCATGGTGAAAAAGAATAATTTATTCTATCATTATAAATGTTTATTTTTTTAGTATGTCTAAATCATCCATAAATCAATGTATGGAATGGAGACACATGATTTTAAAACTAATTTGAAAATTAGAAAAAAATAAGAATAATTTAGATCCAGAAGGTGCCAAGAAGTAAATTTATCTTGTGGAAATTATAGCTGTGGCCTGAAGTGAAGTTTTAGCAAAACCTTTTTCCATAATTTAATTTGAATATAGTTGCACATTTTACCACTATATAGAGCTGCTGTGTTTGGTTAAGTTTTAAGTCATCATATCCACTCCAATGGCAACTCACACAGTAATTTTCTACTGAAAACTAGGGTAGGTCAAAAGTTTATGTTAATATATTCTCTTGTCTAAATTTGTTTTAAAGAAGAAGCATTGAACCTTTAAAACAAATTCAATTTTCACTTTGTCCTACTAAATTTTGGTAAAATAAAAATTTTTTATTCTCAGTATTTTTCCTTATTAAGAATCTATTTTCAAGGGACAAGTATTCAATATGTCTAAGGAGGAGAAACTTCAGTATTCCTACTTTTCTATTTTTCACAAGCTTTTAGAAATGGAATGAGATTTAAATTGTCAGCTCATGGAGAATGTTTATCTGCCTTTTATAACTGTTCAATAATCTAGCTGATGGATATTTCAGTGCATTTTATATTCTGCTTTCATGTGTCTTCTGCAGTCCTATAGGTAAGACTGTATGCTCTCATTGCTATCTCTGAACACACATAAAAAAATAATCCTCTTTTTATTGGATTGCAGATTTGTATAAATATTAATCTTTATTCCTCTAAAGTCATGAAAAAACTGATCTCCTGAGTATGAAATAAGCCAGGTTTTCTGCAGGCTGCCCAAACTATTTATGAAGTTTGCATCCACTCACTTTATGGGTAAGCCTCATCAGTGTATGGCAAGTTTTAAAAGGTTGATAAGTTAAACACTTATTAGATGTTTAGATGAAATACATTCCAGAAGAACCTTCTAAGTTTGTTTTTTTATGGGAAAAAATTGTGCTCAGTGTATTTTTACTACTTTTTTGCTTCAAACCATTGTCTTGAAATACAGATTCCTGTTCAGCTGAAAGAAAAAAACCCAAACCAAAAACCCTTTAATTGTATAGGCCATCAGAATTTGTAGCAGAAAAGAAATACATATATTTGGAAACCCAACTTGAAGCCATATCTGACCCAAATCTAATGAATAAGTGCTGAACTTCAAAGAAACACACACAAGGGAATAAACAATCCTCTTCTTATCAACCTTTATTATACTTCTAAGATGTTCCAACACAGAAAATCTGGAAATAGAGGGCATCTGAAAGGTTTTATTCTCACTGAGGTCAAACAAAAGTGTTGCAATGACTTCAGTGAGCTTTTTGTAATTCTTATCTCCCAGAGCTTGTGATTTCATAGCAAAAATCTATGAAAAAAGAGAAGTGGCTTTTGAAAGTACAAGCAAGAAGCCAGAATTATCACTGGTGCTTTTGTGTCTAAATGCAGCTCCAGATATTCCACCTTCATAATTATAAAGGACAATAATAATTGTTGATATGGATTATTGACCAATTAATCTGCTCTACCTTGGACCCAGAAAAATGAAACATTATAAATCCAATGTAGATCTTTGCTGCTTACAGTTGCTGTATATAGAAAGAGACAANATTGTTTTTAAGAAAAGTGCAACGAGTTGGTATAATTATGTATATGTAAAAATCATGTATTTTTAAAAGAGCCTTCAAATTTCTATAGGATTTTTTCCTTCTTCTCTCATGTTAATAATTGCTTGTAAAGATGTGCAAGGTGAAATTCTATATCTGTCAAAGTAATCCACAGGCTGCAAAAGTTAAGCATGACTCAGTTAATATTTTTACTTCTCAGGTGTCCTCAATATCAACAATTTTAGAAGGAAGTTAAAGCATGGTGAAATCTGTTTTTCATCTCGTCAAGTTGAATATTCACACAACAACGTCATAGTTTTTAACAATTACCTGAAGAGGACACATTGTTTATCCAGTTTTTGCTTCAATTGCTAAAATATTCCCAGAAGGACTTTCTTTATTTTTTTCTTTTCTTATTTTCCCATTTTTATATTCCCAAGAGAACGTGATCTATTCATCAAAAATAGGTTTTCTTTTATATTATCCTATTTTTTTTCCAATTAAAACATTGCTTATTTTCAGAAAATATATTACGAACCGATTAAAAAAGATTCTTCAAATCATGTCTATTTTTCTCTTCTCTGGTCTCCTGAATGCATTCTGACAATTTGAAAAAGTCCATCTTTTTCTTTTATGCTTTGCCCGTGTTTCGTCAGTTATTTTTTATTCTTTGTAGCTCCTCAATGCTACCATGACACATTTGAATTTTACAAAGATTTTATTCTGTGATCTGTGCTTCAGGCTTCAATCATCTTCTGGAGGATTTGAAGAATATCCCACCCTGGCAGTGCCTTAGTACCCTTCTGCTTCTCACCCTGTTGAAGATGGTTAAGGAAGCCAACACTGAGACTTGATAATTTTGTGAAATCAGAGTAAATCCTTTCAGCAAACCCAAAGATTTTATGCTGATCTTCTCTGCATAAGATCAGTGTTTTAGAGGCCCTGCTACAAAATGATAAATTCTACCGTGGGCTACAGAGGCATCAGTAGAGTCCTTAAAGCCAAAATAACTAGGAATATAAAGAAAATTATAACATTATTGCCATTATAGTTGGTGTAAACACCTGAGTCCAAAACGCAGCCAAATAAAAACACCCAGTTACCCTGGATGCAAATGACAGGCAGCTGAGGAGACTAAAACTGAGACAAGACCAGCAACAGCCAGGGGTCCACACTTTTCACAAACATCTGGGGCAGACAGTGTGAGTAAAAATAATAATTTCACGATGTCCAAGAAGCCTTGAGGCCATCAGGAAAAATTATGTATAGGAACAGATTTGGGTGAAGGCAAATCTTTCATTTCAGTGCCTTTGAATTTTTTTTTTTCTCCACTAAATACACTTCCTAATTAAACAGTAACATTAAGCTTGTTACTTAAAACTGTTTTAATAGGAAAAAGAGTTGTTAAAGACCTTCTGAAGAAATGAAACTTTTGAGGTTTGGCCAAGAACTGTGGGTCAGGCTTGGATGAATGGGAAGGCACATCCATGCTCAGCTGCAGGCTAAACTGGGAACAAAAATCCTCCTTCAGCAACATAAAATTTTTTCTCAATTTTGACTTCAAGAATTTGTCCCTCTCTTAACTCCTCTAACATGAAAACACAAAATTCCTGCTCTGGGGCAGTGTCTTTCCAGACTGAGGGTGAAAAACAGAGAACAAGAAAGGCAGGTATGGAATGTGTGTGTGCTCCAGAGGTGACAGATTAACAGCTCTAATTTCTAGACTGGCTCTTAAAAGCAGAGCCACAAAGGAGAAAAAAAGTGTTTCTCAGTAGTGTAATCAGAAAAACAAACAAAGAGTATGGAAAAGAGTTGTTCTTCTCAGTAGTGTAAACAGAAAAACAAGCAAAGATTATGGAAAAGGTTTTTTAGCATACTAAAAATTTATTTAACTCCTTTATTCAGGCTTCAAAAAAATTAAAACTCCCTCAGAACAAGAAAATATGTGGTTTCCAATGAAAGAAATAATTTCCCCAAAGCCCAAATTAACTTCTTTAATCAACTTAGAATTACATCTTTGAAAGTGTTTGTGTAGCATGGGGATGGATGATGTCTCCAAACATAATAAAAAAAAAAAAAAAATTACTCCAAATATAAAATTACTGGCATATCTTATTTTCTTATT
>VXBB01017693.1:48914-62254 GCA_013399915.1 Illadopsis cleaveri | reverse complement strand
AAAAAAAAAAAAAATTTACTCCCCTGGGATACAGTGCTAATTATTTCTACTCATATGGGTATCACAAAAATATATTTAATGTTAATTAATATAATGTAATGTTAGTTTAATGTGATGTAAAAATACGCTTTGGATAAAAGATATGATTATATCTAAAAAACATAATGTAGCAGGAAGGAAACATGAATGCATTGGCTAGTGTGAAAACATCATCTATCACAGGACTCGCAGCTTAGCCAAGATATTTGTGCCAGCTATTCTGCTGCTTTATAATTAACAAAGGAATAAATAGATTGAGGGTTTGGCTCAGAGTTGTTATCTTTCAATGTTAACAATTTCAGGGATTCTTTACTTTTTTTCCTCTACTCTTTAGGGAATGGAGAGGGAAGGGGTGCTAGAGCATGGAGAAGGAAGCACTGTTCTCCAGACCAGCTCAGGCCCCTGGAATCCATCCCAACAATATGAGTTTGGATCAGTGGGTGACTTTTCAAAAAGCACAGCCTTGATAGAATTTGGCAGGAACAAAATGCATTCAGCAAAGAACTTCTGAAACATGTTGCCATTTCATCCTTGATGCCTAAGCCCCATCACAGTGAAATGCCAAATAATGGCAAGGTGTTCATGGCCACTAAGATTGGCTTATGGCATTTGGGAACATTGTGGACAAGAGCACAACTTTGCATCCTCATGGTCACTGAAGGAATTTCACACTAAATTACAATTTTTTTTAAAAAAAATATTTTGTAAACACTAAAGAAAAGTACATCTAAGTCCTTAGGGGCCAATGAAGTGTTCAGAGCATGCTTGTCTTTAAGCATAAGTCACTTAAATGATTTAAAAATGACCAGTTGATAATAATTTCCTGAGGAGGAGCCTATATTTTCTGAAATTTCAGATCTCTAGGCAAGGTAAAATTTTCATAAAATTTGTTGGGAAGGTTGATCTAGGAAATACAGGTCTCCGCATCAAGTAACTGTCCAGCTTGCTCAAATATAACACCCGAAAAAAGCACCTAACCAAGAGAATATAGTGAATAATAAGATATGTAGAATGTTATTATCATCCTAACAAGCAAACCACTTAAATTTAGTAACCATGTCCAAAAAACAGGATTAGTTTGTAGACAGTTAACACTGTCTGTAGATATTACTGTAGATATTTTCTTTCATACCTAAACTGACGACAATTTTTTTCACTGAGGTAGATAATCTTTTCTGGAAAACAATGAGATTATTAAAGATGTAATTCTCCCTTTACCTGCATAAACTAGAATAGTCTCAGAATTCAAACCCTATGCATCTCCCTGATCCCTGCTGCCACACGGCCTCATGGACTTGTTGCCACAATGTTACCTGCATACCAAAAGAAAGAATTTCTCAGTTGTCAGTGAAAGGGGAAAATCTTAATGAGGGTTTTGTACAGAAAAATATTTGGACTCTGATGCAGGGAGAGACATGGAGCTGCAGATAAAGAGGACCTGCTTTCTTGGGCTGATTAACCCATACCTACTAATGGTAAAAAACAACGTTCTGCATAAAACTGACAGACCATTCTTTGCTTACATTGCATGTCCTTTGGAAACACCCATAATATTATTCATGGGGACAAAACCCCACAGGTTTTGGGGAAAAAAAAGCCCCAAGGTCACAGTAGGTGTGGCCTACTTTTGAACAAACACCTGATATTTAAAGCTTTTGAACTTTTGATACCAGGCAAAGTAAATTTTGCTATTATATTCACTTCCTATTTTGTCCTGAGACTGATCTGCTTATTTAAGTCCATATTGCAAGAGAGAACAAAACTTGCATTATTAGTTTTTTTCAATTTGTAGTCATCTGATTTCACCAGTGGTTGGGTGTTTTGTTTTGGGGATTTTGTTGTTGTTGTTGTTGTTTCTTTGTGAATTTTCTTGAGGGGTTTTTATGGTTTTGGTTTTGTTTTGTTTTGGCCTGTTTTTTTCAAAGATTTTTTTTTGGTTGTTGCTTTTTGGTGTGGGGGGAGATTTCTTTGGAGGGTTGTAAAAGGGAGCTAGTTATAACCTTTTCTCAAATTACCAGGAACTTCTTTAACATTATTTTGAAATGTCATGCAATGTTTATTTGCCTGTGTTGAAAGAGATTTTTTTTTTCTTTACTGGAGGACGGAAACAGCTGCCCAGTTGTCAAAATGCTGTCTCCCTGGAAAGTGCTGAAAATTTCATGTCTCAGAAAGCTGATAGTCTGATACCCTTGAACAGTCTTCTTTGTGTGCTCATGCTGCCTCTTGTCTTGAAGACAAAGATTCTTGAAGATCTTTGCATTTTAACACAGTCCATTCTGAATCAAATTAATAGCTGTTACAAGCTTGACAAATGGCTCCCTTCTCTTTCCCCTTTCCTTTCCCCTTCCCTTTCCCCTTCCCTTTCCCTTTCCCCTTCCTTTTCCTTTTCCTTTTCCATTTCCTTTTCCTTTTCCTTTCCCCCCTGCTTTAGTGGGAGTGAATTCACACTATTGTGCAGACCTACATAGTTTTTTATCCTCTCTTTACTGACAGGGCACTCCATCTCTTCAAAGATATCTGGAGTGTAAAAAAAACCCCAAACAAACAAACCAAAAAACAAACAAACAAAACTTCCCCCCCAAAAATCCCAACAAAGAAACAAACCAACCAATCAAACAAGCAACCACCCCCCCATAAAAACTCACAAAAAAAACCAACAAAAAAAACCCACAAAAACACAAACCAAAAAAAAAAAACCCACCAGGAAATCTAGTTGACAAAGAAATCCATATTTAGATATTGATTTAACTATAGACATAAATATAGATTTCAGATAAATATATATATATTTATCTGAAATCTAACACAGTCAATTTCAGCAAACCATTAATATGCTAGAAGATGTCAGGAGGCCAACAGAGGTAAAATGAGGATTGAATTTCCACCAGTGGGAAAAAATATGCGTTGGGCTAAGAGACATCCCAAGCAATAATTTGGACCTGTAGAACCAGGAAGTAAATTCTCTTTCACTTGGGATTAGCATAGCTTAAATATTAAAATCATTTTGTTTGGATGTAGCTGTGTTATCACTCAGGAGCAAGTGCAAAAAAGGGTTTTGTGGTAGTCCTCCTAAGTCATGGTGGCTGTTAATGAGGTAATATTTGATCTGGATCAGCTCTGGCTTTCAAGCACACCCAAGACTTTTCTCCCTCATATGTTCAAATTTGAAAAATAATGCAAACATTCCTAAAATAAATTGGGGAATATTTAAATATAGAACTAATGTATCAACAACTTTTGTGGCTGTTTTTGCACAGTATGAAGAAAATAAGAGTTGGAAAGATTTTTTTTTCCATTTTTTTTAGACATGAACATTGACTGGATTTATTTTTCTAGTCTTTTCCGTTCTTCTCTCTGCTGATAAAGTGCACCACTGTGCTCATAGTGGGGAATGTTTTCATCATATTTGGGTGGATAGAGAAATTAAGACGGCTTGTTCATTGCCTGTTGTGTTGGCTTAGTATTTTTATCAGCTAAATAGTTTCTGAAAATCAGTTATATTAAGCAACATTTTAAAAGGAGACAGATACATTAAAAAAAAAAAAAAAAGAGGAAAAGTACAAAAGTACCAAAATTTGCAAGTTTTGCAAAATATAATTGAGAGTTCTGCTTTCATTATATGCTATCATTTTATCACATTTACTCCTCTGATTTGCTCTACAAAATTTGGCTTCAGTTAAAACATCAGATTAGCAGTGAGGAAACTAAGTGAAAAAAGAAACCAGGTACATTTGAAAACACTAGTGCACAGAGCACAAGGAAATCTCAGTAAAATGGATGAGAGCCATAAAATTTTGTGCCCTGCTTGTGTCTTCTATTCAAGAGCACATTATGGCTCTGTGTTCCTGGTTTTGCTGTATAGATTTAAGTCAGATTGCATTTATGTCAACTGCCCTGATTTATGCTCATGACATTACTTGGGAGTAATCTTGTTTGTATCAGTGATTATTCCAATGATCATTTGAATTATTGCAAGGAGATAAAGATATCGCTGAAGATTAATTTTCTTCCAGCTGGGTCTGTAAGGGCAACTCACAGGTCTTGGGAATTTTATTAGAGAAATATAGTAATTCACATGTGCCTCACACTGATTAAGAGCCTGGCTTTTGGGTTTTAAAGGAATTTGGCCTATTTCACTAGCTTGCATAGCATAAGAATTACAGATTTATAACAATAACATTGATAAAAATGTATTTCAACCATTTAAAAAAATAGTATAAAATCTGTGGACAAATCGTAGCTACTCATGGGAATAAAAACATTATCTAGAGTTTAAGAGGAAGACCTACCTTTTTGACTACAGAGCCAGGAATGATCCCCCTAAAATTCCAAAGCTGTGTCATCAATCCACCCCTCCAAGATACAAAACTTGTGCTGACACTGCAGCCCTAGGTGGATTGCCAGGGATAGGTTGATACCCGCCTTGATGGAATGATGGCTGTGATGTCCCTGTGTAAGAAAAGGCAGAAAATATCCAGCAAAAATACAAGTCTCCGTCAGAGAACCAGAGACTGATCCTCAGAGGCCCGAGAAGGACTTAGTTTAATTATTTTATTGCTTTCTGTAGTATCAGAGGGGCTTGAAGGTGGCTGCTTGATGCAAACAAAAGCCAGGATATTTGGGAAATCTTACAATAGTTTATAAAAGGTCTCTCCCCAGGCTGTCTGTCACAGTTGTCAGTTCTGTTTCTTTGGCTCTCCAAGCATAGACAGGACCTATACAAACCTTGAATTAACTAGGAATGATGTCTGCACATACTGAAAACTTAATATTTCTGCAGAATAACACCAGGTAGGCTGAGCTGCAGTCAAGATTACAACAAGAGGATGTTTACTTGGTTTGCCTGCACCTGCCAGACTTAAAAGACGGTTTACAGTCACAGTACGGTCACTTTTAATGGCTCTGTAAAACTACTGAAATTTATAGTCAGAAACATGAGAAGCATCTCTCATCCATGTTGAGCTACTTCCCAAAATTACCTGAGCTTCTGCGTGGGATAGTGGTGAATATATACATACTTAAAATTTACTCCAAAGCTTTAAATGCACGTAGATTTCTCTAAAACTTTATCAGCATTACTTGCCACGTGTGCTTCTGCTACTATTTGGCTCCATGTTCTGTGGACCTTGCTTTCATTTTGGTTGGAAAATAAGGCTTGTGGTTAAGGTGGTTAAATTGAAAGACATGAAAACCCAGTTTACTTCCCACAATCACCATTCACTGGCTTGGTGGGTATCCAACTTCCTCTAAATTCAATCCCATGCTGTAGTGGAGGGGATTGTTTATCTTCACCTGACAAAGGAAGGCTGTCTTTCATCTCCAAGATCACTGCCTTTGTAACACGAAATAACTGCAATTTCCTTTCCACCTTCTCCAGAGGCTTTTACTAATGGTGTATAAACCTGTGCCCTTGTACACCAATGATGGTTTTAGAGGCTCACCCTTTGTCTGACCTGCAGAGAGGAGGAATCTGTGGTAGTCCTGCAAAGGGATCTCTTCACTCACAATCAATAGTCCATTAAATTTTTGATTCTGAAGTCCCCTGTTGAGTCAGCAATGATAACTGGGGGAGGCAGCTATTTCACACTTATTTTACAGCTATTTTACCTGTGCACATATTTTTCGTCCTGCCATCTCTTCATTCGTAGGGATATTTTTGGTTTCTTGTCCTGGGAACAAATCCATCAGCTCTTTACATATCTCCTAGTTTGTTTTTTTTTCTTTTAAGAAAATTGATTTTCTTTTTTAAAAGCATTGTTAAGGTCATGTCAAGCTGCTATCTTGTACTTGTTACTTCACAAAATACAATCTCTGGGCCATACAAAATAGTCTAAAAGCTTTCTGGTAGCTGGAAAATGGGAACATTCTGAGTGTTTTTTCCAAAACATTCTACTAATGGTGCTGTTAGGTCTAGAAAATAATATCCATTTCCCTTTGCAAGAATCTGTGCTTACATAAAAGCCTTCTTCACTGTTTTTTTTTTCTTTCTTCTTTGTTGTTTTGTTGGGTTTTTTTACCCCAGAGGAAAACCAGTGCTTCTGGGAGTTTTACAGTGACACCTCCTTGTACTCCATGAACAATGCAGCAGAGATTTTATGATGAGCATGAATACGAACTACTCATCAAAAAACATCCCAGGTTCATTTATTACCTTCAGATTTTAATACATAAAGTCTCTTTTCTTTTGAGATGATTGTAAAATGTTGAAAAAAAAAAAATTAACTCCACATTGAGAAAGACAGGAGAGGTAAATTTTTTTGCTTTAGGTGTATGACAAATTCTACAGGAATAGTTCTCTTCCTCCTCTTTCTCCCTTTAAAGGTGAAACAAACAAACGTGAATAGGAATTACCTCATCATTTGACATTTGGAGATGGACACTGTTTCACAAGAGCAGACATTCCCTGTGCCAGACTGTGAGCTCAGTTTTATGAAACAAGAGCACAGGGACTGCACCGGTCACTGAGTCAGAAGGGTTGTTCTGGGCTGGTTGGGACAGTCACAAAAAGCAGTGCCACGTTCTGCCTTTGTGAAGATTTGGCAGCCGTGCCCTTGCAAACACCATTTTACTTGGATACCCCACACCTGATGACCCAGTCACACTTTCTACTGTCTCTCTTTCTCCTGTCTCCCCCTCTCTGAAAATACAGATCATGCCATTGGTCTACCGATTCCCTCTGCTGAAGCTGAATGTGCACATTATTTGGATTAAATGAACTCAGAATCAGCCCATCCTCGCTCACCCCTCAAGCATCACAGCAGAGGTGTTTGGGATGTTGGTTTTGGCTTGTTTTTATTTTTCTTCTGTGTTTGTCCTACAGTGAGAGGCAATGTTGCCAGTGTGATGGACAAACACACCTTAAGCAAGAGAGAGGAACAGAAAAAAAGTGACTCACAGGCTTGAATGGTGAAAGGGAAGGGAAAGAAGACAAATACGTACACTACTATGTTGATGAAAAAAGAAATAAATGGCATACAAGATTCACCCACTCTGTGCAGGCAAGATAAGGCCAGAATCAATATTGGCATTAGGCAACTCAGACAGATGCTCCTCATGGAACTGTGTTAGCTGAGAACTAATGTATTACGTTATGGGTCGTTGGTCAGAGACAGACAAATGCCCTTAACTCATTGATGGTCATCAGCAAACAGCAATGAGTTTATTATGGCTCCTCTTTTTATAGGGGGTTTGAATTTCCTAGGTTTAAATAACTGTTTGGTTGGGATCTCTCTCTGCCCAGATCACTGGCCAGTGGTGTTTCTGCATCTAGGCTGGAACAGGGTTGGATGAGGTCTGTTTGAGTTCAAATCTATCCTATCATTGTTCACCCAGGGACTTGTTCTACTTCTTTTCTAGAATGAACCAGGCTAGCTGAATTGGATTTGTTTTATGGCCAGGTTTATCTTGTCCAGCTACAGACCAGCTGTACTGTGACTGTAATGTCAGAATGTACATGAAACTTGTGAACATACCAGAGTGCTGGAACCTGGTTTATTGTGACAGACTCCTGTATACCTGGAGACAATATCCTTGGTATTCCAACAGCAGGAAAAAGAGCTCCACAGCATTTGCCCCCTCCTCTCCAGTGGTATTCGAAATTTTCTCTTCACTGTGATAAATTCTGTCACAAAATCTCCCGAAAAGGCCTGTGTGGCTTCTGTTATTTGATGGTGATAGAACTGTGAAGAAAGAAAACAGCACCATCAGCCTTCAGCAGGGCATCAGAGAGGAAACAAGAAGCAGATTTATTGTAAATGTTTTGTGGAACTATTTGAACACTCCAGTGGTACCGAGGTCGGTATCTCTATCACATTTCGACTACACCAGCACCAGTCAGAAGTGCAGCCTACCTACTGCAGCTCTCAAACTCTCCTCACAGCTCAGGTGAGATGTATTTTGTGCTGCAGGGACTTAGGCTGACTGACTTTTAGATGACAATGGGAAACAACTTCAATAATGCATTTATGAAGTTCTTAGCCCTTCACATGAAGAGAAGAAATTGGGCTGTTTTTGTAAGAGAGGATGCAAAGCTCATTGTAGTAACTCTTTCACTTACAGAAGTTTAGGTCTGAGTAACCCCACAAACTTTATTTGAGTTTTATTTTTTTCCCTTAGAGTGAGCTTTCTTTCACACAATGAAAGCCTCAGATGGGTGTTGCAACTCTTCTAGTCCCTTTCCAGCAGGATTAAGTGTTCTCTCCATACAAAACTCAAACTGAGGCCAAAAACAAATGAGAGGAACACCACCCCTATGAGCTACCCATGATGCAGTGTTTCTGTTCATTGTGTTGTGATCTCAGAAATCCCTTTCTTTCAGATACAGCAGGTCTCTCAATGGTGATATTTCTTCAGCAGACATATGCTTCATCCACTGACCTTGTTAGGGGTGAAGAAAGCATCTCTGAAGCTAAAACTCATAAATGATCTTGAGTTCAGTTAATGGGCAAAGACTTGGCTGTAGATATGTCATTGTTTCAAATTTGCTATGGCCAACAATTTGACTGTAGTTGGGAAAAAAGACATTCTCTAGAATTTTCCATTTTCTTGTTCTACAAACCTTTTCTAAGAGCCTGGCCTAAAGCCTGGTGAAACCCACAGAATTTTCCTGAGCAGAGGACAGATCACCCTAAGTTCAGGCAGGTTTCTACTCTGAGCAGGCTGGATTTTAGGATCACTCTGCTCACCTCAGGCCTGTGCAAAGGGTTTGAGGATGAGGTAAGCCTGAGGGACAGTTCCTGATCAGCATCACACCATGGAATACACTGATCCAAGTTTTGGGAAGAAGAGGTTCTGGTGCTGTGGCACTCACCCACACATCACACTCTGTCAGCCTGGTGAACTGGCCCTTCATCTCTGCCCAGCTCTGGCTTGTTGCAATTATATCTGTCATTTGTTCTTTCAGCTAATTAGCATCAGTTTACTTCAGGTCTAATGACCTTTCCCAAGCTGTTGCAACCAGTAGTAGAAAACTCATTAAACCCAGTCGTCATTTTTACCACACACAGATTTATACACACACACTGGTGTGCCTTCATGCAATAAAGCTTTCTGTTGCTGTTTGAATTAATTAATTCTTTTGTTTTTCTTTTATTATCATGTAGATAAAAACTACCATGTTATCTTCTCTCTGATTTAATTCAATCCATGATTAAAACATGAAACTAAGGGCAGAATAAACCATTCTGGCAATAGAAAGCCAGATGTTGGCTTCTTTTCTTCTTTTGAAAATAGAGCAATGGTTTCAAGTAACTCTCAGAGGATGTAATATTTTAGAGGGAGACATTTTTCCATCAAAATATTTTATTTTTGAAACCAAAATATAGTAAGGAAAAAGACAGTAATTTCAATAAAACCTTCTGTAAGTATGTCTTTCGTTAAGGTGCATGGAAACAGCTTCTCTTCAACAACACAATTCTTTTCTCTGTTGTTTTATGCTTAATTTTACAAATATATATGTATTTTTACAATGTAATGTTATGAGGAGAGCCCAGCAATTAAATAAAATTAATTCATGAATACAAGCAAAATAAAGTTATCTGATGAGATTTCAGAAAAAATTAAAACCTCAATCCAGATGCAGTTGCTCTGATTCTTCATTTGAAGAAACTTGCTGTACTTTAAAAACATATTAAAGCCTCAGGGCTAGGTCCTGGAGAGCTTCCAGAGATACTGGATGCTATTTTTAAATTTGTTTCTTCCTTCTATACCTGAATGTTGTTTCACAGGACATACATTGATCGGAGCCCTGTAAATATTTGATGAGAAATAGCACACCTTTCAGAAAACCACACCCTTAGACAAAAAGCTGTTTCCTAGATATCCATTACTCTTGTGTTCAAGCAGGACATTGAACAGTTTCAAGACTCAGCATTTTATCTTCTTCCCCCTAAAAAACAGCAAAAAATTTTTATAGTACGGGGTAGCAAAATAGTTTTTGTTTGTTCCTGTGTGAACTCTGAATAATTCTACAAATTGGGGGAGTCATAGTCTTCTGAATACACTTGTATTATGTTGAGGGATTATGGTAGACATGTCCCAAAAGTTCAAACAAATGTACAAGTCAAGCCTCAGGGCTCTAGGAAAATAGATTTTATTATATATGCCACCAAATATTTAATCAGTAAGGCAATATAAACACATACCTTATTTTCTCAAATTTGCACTGCAGCATTGGCCCTCTCTTTAGAGAAGTGCAAACAGAACCACTCAGAACAACTGCTAAAAATACATGAGACATCCACCTCCCAGCCACATGTCATGGCCTGATTTTCTCTCTCCAGCAGAATTATACACCTGCTGACCCCTGTTTCCACAAAAATCCAGTGTGTCTGATTCAGACCCCATGCCAAAGAGATCTGGGGGTTGAATCAGGGGAACTTGGCCGAACTTCCTTTAGTCTCCTCTTCCCTTAAGCTGTAACCATCTCAGTGAAGAAAAAGGAATAATTTCCCAGGTTTCCAGACCTCAGGAACACAGAGGTGCTATATGGAGGCAGCAGTTTCATCAGGAACACCACAACCTGCAAAGAAGTCCCTGTAGATCTTTTAAAGAAACACAACTCAACCTGGAGAGTGGAAGGGCTGCTGAAAATGTTGGTCCTGACCCAGGCTTAACTTCTGCCTCCACTGAGTGGCCTCCACCCCTCCACAGCACCAACCCATGCACAGCCTTGAAAACCGAAATGCTTTTATGAAGCTCAAAGGATGAAGGAGAATAAAACCAGGATTTTTTTTAAAGAATTAAAATGTTCAGTCGGGATATAACTAGTTACTTCTGTCCCAGGGCATGGCACACATGGGAAAGTTAAATAAACAACAGTCAGTGGGCTTTGTATGTCACCTTTTTTGTTTCATGTGAAAATCTGCTCCTATTTCTGCATGCTGGATGCACCAGGCAATCTATCCTCTTCCATGAACAGAAAATAAATCTGTCACCCAGACAGCTGCTACAAAACACACGGGCTCCTTGTGCCTGGTTACAGAGACATCAGCTTCAGGCTTGAACTTCACAAATTCTTTATCACTGCTGCTGCAAACTCTTCATGGGCTTATTTTATCATCATGACCAGTTAGAAAACAATGACATTTATACTCGTGGACAATGTATTGGGTTTATGAATGGAAATAGGTTAATAAGCAGTGTTAGGCTTATTAACAAAGGAACTGCAGTGCTTGGGACACGTTGCTTTTCCTTAAAATGTTTAGATCATCTGTTGTTTTGTTGGTTTGATTTTATTATTAGTATTGGTTGAGACATTAAGCTACTGTTATATCTTGGTAAGGAAAAAAAACTACAGTGACAGAATAAACATAATGAAACTTCTAACTGCTCTTGATTGTAAGTCAAAGAGAGCCCTGGTGAGATGGACTGCTTCATCACTGCAGAGAAAAACTTGCAGAAGGTGGAAAACCAGAGATGTTCCCTGGGACCTGGTGTCTATAGCAGGGTGATGCTCACCCGTGCTGACTGTGGATCCCAGCAGGTAGATGCACACAGCCACAGCACCTTCCAGCAGGCAGCTGGACCTCCAATAAATACTTTGCTGCAGTACACAACTGCAGAGATAACCAGAGGAATGCACTGCATGTGCTGTGCAGAGATCTGATTTAACCCTCTGAGGCCAAGGGAAGTTCCACAGAGCCTGCTGAGGACAGGCAGGGCATGAAACAGCTTTTGACTCCTCCTTGACTCAGAGGAAAACCGAGGACACCCATTATGAACTGTGAAAAGGCCACTTCTGAAAATGGATTTCCCCATTCCATCTCTCACTTTTCTTTGTTGGTCAGCCTGCTGCAAGCTCTTGCTCTAATCTCAGTAAAGATTCTTCCTCCACCCCAGGCCCCACGTGATGCTGTCACCCTGGTGCTAGGCCAGCCCCACTGGCAGGAATATCCCCTGACAGGCTGCACTCGGCAGATCAGGGCTGTGACAGGAAGGTGATACACTGACAGCAATTGTACAGTGTCTCAAAATATCCCAAAATTAGCAGCCCAGCTGTGGTTTCCATGCTAAGGCCATCCCCATGACAGAGCTGGACTAGGGCAGGAACTGCTCTTAAATCTGAACAGCATCTGCAGGGAAAAATGCTAAATGTATATAAATCAAGAAACAGAGGCATGTTTGCACCTTTTCCAATTGTCCATTCACTTATTCTGTACAGGAGCTCTGTGATCACTCTAAAACACACTAAGGTGTGTATTTTGGGACTGGAGTTCCTGCCCTATGAATGTTTGGGTATGAATCTCATATAATTGAGAAGCTGGCTACATTTTTGCATAATCCTGTGCTACCTACTTTAGTTTATGCAAGTAAAAGGAAGAAGCAACCAGATCTGGATTAATTTTGCCACTTTGCTCCTCCAGCTTTCCCCTTTTCTCACTAAACCCACCGCCTCTGCGCAGTTTTCAGGGCTGCTCTGTAGCACAGTCAAGCTCAAGGCATCCAGGGCAATTTGTGTTACAGGAATTACATGCCAAGGAATTTCATCTGTGAGGAACTGAGGCAGGCAGGGGCCAAAAAGGCACTCTGCAAGGGAGAGATTGTAACCAGGACCAAAAATGTGCTTTTGACGGAGCCCTCTTCTCATGCTTACGCTGTAACAGGAGCTGTGGGTGTGCTCCAGACATTTCCTCTAAGTACAATTGCTCCGTGCTCCCTTCTCACACAATTTTTTGCTGCAGACCTGAACGGGTTTCATTGTGGCAGGTGCAAATGGGCTGCAGGCTCTCGTGAATGAGTACAGAGACAGCAGCAGGGCATTAGGAGTGTCACTGCACTCAAGCCTGAGTGCTAATCTCCTGTTCAGCTCCTGAGTGATAGTGGCCTCAGCCCTGTTCCTTTCTTGTCTTTTTGAGCCCTCTTTTGTCATTATCCAACTTGGTTTCCGAACTGGCTCTGCTGTTGTTGAATTCTATATTCAGATTTGACTGGCCATCAGACTAGGGGGTGAAGTGCTTTGTGATAAAAGAGAAGCTGCAAGAATCAGTGAATTTAAGTCAGTGATAAGGGTAACTTTGTTCCCCTCATACAGACCATGAATTAAACATTCCCAGACATCTCTCACCATCAAAGATACCATCCCTGAAGAAACTGGCCTGCAAATTAGGGCTGAGGAGTAAAACACAGCAACTGTGGGGGGCCTTGTAGTTCAAGGGACAGTGATTATTTTTCTCAAGGAAACAAACTTGAGGAAGTTGTAGCTTGAAGAAAGGATTCCTTTTACCTCTCCTTCAAAGCACACGGTAAAAGCACACCAGTATGATCACAATACATAGATTTTTTTTTTTTTTTTTTTTTTTTTT
>VXBB01017693.1:18475-36868 GCA_013399915.1 Illadopsis cleaveri | reverse complement strand
CGAGTTTTCTGGAAGTCCCCAGGTTCCAGCCCTGAAAAGTTAATTTCCTTTTGCCCCTTAAGTCTCTCTTCCATGTTGCAACATGACCTGCATGCATATTCCCTCTGTTTTACCCTTTTATTTCTCTGTTCCTTTGCCATATATCTCAGGTATTCCCCAGTTTATTAGCAGGAAACCAACAGGTGTTTGACAGATGGCAATTTGCCTGGTATTAATTGCTGGGAAATTGCTCACTCAGAGATCTTATCCCTTCATACTCTACTCCTTATACTAATTGGCATTCTTGATAGGTGATAAGGGAAGAATAATAATTAGATATAGACGGAGCATTTTGACTGATGCAATCTGCACAGCAAATACCTGAGCAGCAGCAATCAAAACTGCTCAGGTGCTGGCAGGAAGCTCTGCACAGAGGTTGGTGCATCACTTTCAGAGAGACAGAATGCTGGTGAATTATTGTCTGTCTGCTCAGAGCTTGGATATCCATGAAAGGCATCAATTTGGAAGGTGTTCATTATTCCATTCTCCAGCAACTTTGGGAGAGGGAAGCCTCCACAGGCCTTGAAGAAAATAAGAAGGCCATTCCTGGAGGCAGGTGACTAGCTTTTTACAGCACGAGATCACAGCTGCCAGCACTTTTCTCTGGAGAGGAGCAGCTCCTGACATGCCCTGGGTGCTGTTTTGGTGCTGGCTCTGCGAAGGCTCTGCTGGGGCCAGCCCCTAGAACCTGCTCTGGGCTGTGCCTGGCAATCCTCAGTGGTGTTTCCGCCAACAGTGACCAATTTCACAATCCCTGGTGCACATCTGCTCTGCTCACACGAGTCACCACGGGAGACTCCAGCCAGGCAGATGGGGCTGTTCAGGAAAAGGAATGTTCCCCAACAAGAGCCATCAGAAACATTTAATCAGCAAAGATTAATATCTTTAATTTGTTATGGAAAAAAACCCACCCAGATAAATATTATTGTGCTGGGTAACCGTTTCAGACTTGTCTGTTGTGATTAATGAGTGATGAATAAATATCTGGAACTAGGCTGGCCTGACAAGAGAAGGTTCCTGTGTGCTGACCATTGGGAATTTAATGAAAATGGAGGTAACAGGTATTTAAAAGTAACAACAAATGAAAGTGGAATAGCCTCCAGGTCTGCAGGATGAGAGATCTGCCTCAGCTGTGCTCGCTCACACTTTCAAATTAGTGTCCTTTTTGTATATTCACACCCCTTTTGTTTTGACTTATCGTGACTCATTCACTGAGCAGTATTGCTGACAGCAGCATCAACCCCAAAAAATCCCAAGCCAGTTGTGTGGGGGTTTCAGTAAAACACCAGTCCACATCCAGAAATACTCTCCAAAGAAGGCTGGGAGCATGCCTCAGCTCATTTAAAACCAGAAATATATGGTGTTATACACATACTTTGTTCCCATCAAAGCAGCTGACATGGTACTGGCTAGATACCAAATATTAGAACATGTTTATAAACAAACTAAAATGACAAAGGAAAAGAAAATCAATCTGAATGGAATACATGACCATTTGAAAGCAAATGAAAGGACAAATTTCTTCTAGCTATTGATCTCCAGAGAAACCACTTAGGGATGATAACAACCCTTCACCTTCTTTCTCTGGCCGTTTTTTTCTTTTTTTCCTTCTTTGTAGCCTTGAATCTGATGTGAGGAGTTGGTCTGAATTCTGTAGTCATAGGCTCACTGCCAAAACAAGCAAGCAGTATGTTCACAAGATGTTATAATCAGCTGCAACAAGCAACCAATTTTTCTTGCAGCAATTGGACCTAACAGAGGGTGAGGATATGACTTACTTTTTTCCTCCTTATTTGTTTTTAGTGTTCTTTTTTCCTCCTTTATTTTGCTTCCACAAAAATATATTCCATGCACTGCTAAAAACGGAATATGCTTTTTTTTTCAAAATTGATTTATATATAAGGACAGTTTAGGTAAAAATGCCTATATTTCTTGAGACTACATACTACAGAAATGTCTGCTTGGATCTGGCTTGTGCAGAAGTCCTTATGAGATGAGGCCGTTTCTACTTCATAAATCCTTACTTTCGGTCATATTTCATGTGGTAGCCTCTGGAGGACTCATTCAGTCTCAAAGGTGACGACAGAAGTCACATGGCTACTACTGAAAAACAAAGAAAAAAAAGAAAAGAAAAGTTCGAAGAGAAATGAATAGTCCATCAGATAATGAAGTCCTACATTTGTGTGTAGTTCTGTGCTCTGGAATAGCCCAAAGTTTGACCTCTGTTATCTTAAAGGATCTAAAATGAAAACAGGCAGGAGAGAAATTCACAGTGAAGCTGATGGATGTGGAGATATGCAGCTCCTTTCAGGGGAAATAAATCCATTTGCTTAACATCTTGTGACATCTCCATTTGGACTTAGAAATTTTTACCTTCTTCTTGCATATACCCAGAATTCAACCTCACACTTTCTGTGAAGATCCATCTAAACTGGAGAGGAACCACTGACAGAAATGCATCCCCTCAGTGGTGTTGGGAGTGCTGCTGCATCTGAAGTTTCTGATCTGAGTGCTCTTCCATGTTTTTTTGTGGGTTCCTTAATCCCATCCTTCATGATAGCTTCATCTTGCCTGAACATGAACCTTCCAGCCAAATGTTTGTGCTTGGCTTTTCTGAATTCCGTCTTGCCATGAGAAAGAAGCCCACAGGAAAGGAAATCTTTTTATCCAAGTTTTTGCTGCTCAGGATGTGGCCCTTGTGCCAGGATACGAGTGGCATAACTTGCTCTCCCAACAAACTCAAGGAAAGTCAGTTTTTTCCCTTCCTGCTCATTCTTTATTGAATTCACTTCTTTGCTTGGACAAGAGCCATCGATCTCTTCTGTGTGTAGTAGTATGAGGACTAGATTTTATTCCAGACCTCAAGCCACAGAAAAATCTAAACATTAAGAGTGTCCAAGGCTTTACGGAGTGAAGATTTATATATAACCCTATATTTACTATTTCATACACACAGTGCTTCAGAGTTGGTTTCTTCTCCAGCTCAGTTCAGTCTTTAACTTAAATAGACTTTTCAAAGAGCCTGGCTCCTGGCCTAATGCTAGTTCAGGGGAAATGAGATGATCACAGTGGTAATAATTTGTACGTTGGGCTTTAAGTCAGATGTGGTTGTTCTATTCTCAGTTTATCTGTCCATATGGACTTTCCAAGAGAAGAAAGCAGCGTGGTAAATTTTTTCTTGAAAAGGCCTCTGATTTCTTAGTCAGAAGGTTTAAGGGGATTGGTCAACTTCCATTTAAATTTAAGAAAAAAGAGAAATTGCCAACCAGTGTATTATTAATCACCTCTGACTGGATGTTGTATTGGTGGTGTGGCCAGGCACAAGCTTGTATTGCCAGGTCCAGTTTTCTTTCAATTCTCTTTTGATTGCATAAGCCAGGACCCGTCCTTTCTCCAGCCTGTGCTGGTAGCAGCAGGCTTTTCAGGGAAATCCTCCCTTCTGTTTGACCTGAGGATTATGACATGCAAATACTTTTGCCAGATGAATAATCACACAACCCTCACCCATCCTGTGCCCAGTGTTGAACCCAGGTTAGAGTGCAGGTGCTGGGGAGGATGAGCCAGAATGTGGGATTGGGCTGGGACAGCGTAAGGAGATCCAGATTTATTCCTCGTCCCTCTCAAGTTCTGCAGGGAGGAGTTAATCTGATTTTAAAGGAGAAGAAGGGACTTGGTCCTGTATGGTCATAATTTGCCAGACTCAATTCTTTGTAGTGATGATGTGGTTCAAGTCCCATGTGATGTATTTGTGTTGGCTTTTTCAACACAAAAAGTTGTTTTGTTGCTCCACTTTAGTCTCTGAATCACAGAATATTCTGAGTTGGAAGTTGAAAGGGGCCCAGAAGGATCATCAAGTCCAATTCTTAAGTGAATGGCCCACACCATGCTGTGACCAACTCAGGCAAATCTGAAAGACCGTGAAGGAGAAACCAAGAATAACTGAACAATCAAACAGTAATTCACTCCCTTACACCACTCTCTTGATTTTCAGTTATGAAAACACATTAAACTGACAGAATTGACAAAAATTCTTTCTTGTTTTCCTGATCAAGAATGATAATTCTGATTTGTTTTCTTCCTCCCCAAATTTACTTTTTTCCCCTATTTTCTGTGTTCACTTTCCACATGCACTCATGCTGATCAGCTTTACAGTTACAAGCAGGCATGGAAAATTTTGCAAGGTCTAAATCTGCAAAAAGTTTAACTATATTTTAGAAAAATATCCTAATCACACATCACTTTCACCTTTTTGTGGATAATCATTGTTTCTTGAAGTATTTCACCCTCAGTCTTGGAAACTATTTCATATCTGGAAGTTATTTCCTCATTTCGTAATTATGTTTCCAGAGGAATTTTTGAGAATCTATTAAAATTCATAATTTTTTTTNGAGATTCTCCCCTAATTTGTCCTAAACCAGGACAATATTCTTAATAATAAAACTCAAGAAGCAATTTTTGAATATATTCAGTATCCTTCTCTCACATAGATTTTCCATGGAACAGAAATTGCTGCTCTGCAAAGATCTCTGCTGACTGCTGTGGTTATTTGCTACCATATTGATGAGATAAATATACAAGAACATTCAGGCAGCATTAAAATGATACTGAAAAAGTTTAGTGATGATTTTGCCCCATGTTGTGGTTTTATTGGCATCTGCACAATTCACTGAACAGCTGCACTGAGGTCCTCTTAAACGAGAGGGGTTTTTCCCCACTTTAGTGAAGCTGAAGGTACAAACCCAAAACCCAGATTTCCTGTGAAGAAACATCTGAAATGGCTTTGGGAATCCTTCCCTTTAGTATCAGGAGCACAGCTCTGACCCAACAAGTATCAGCAGTCAGAGAAGCTCATTAGGGCAAGCAATTAAAGCAAAACATGTTTTCACTTTCCATGCACCAAACAAAATCACATCTATGGATTTAGTACTTTAAAGTACTAAAAATAGTGGTGGCTTTATTTTTGATTTTTGGTGGATAGCATAATGTTCTGATTTAGTCAGGGAAGAACCTATATATTAAATGCAAATGCACAGAATATGAAGGAGAATGGATCAAACCCATGCTGCTTTTAAAGCTCATTTATGGATGCATAAAAACATATATGTTTTATGCATATACATAATAAAAATAGCCTTTCTCCTCTCTTTGGCTTAGTTTTCCATACCTTTGTCTCCAAGTCTTTGAAGTTTTGTCCAGATTAAAGCATGTGTGATATTAAAAAGACCTTGTGTTACAAGAACCTTGGATGCTGAATTGTTTAATAAAAAAATATGATCATTAGGGAGTTCAACCCTTGAGCAAATCACTGTTCCACTGCAAGACAAATTCATTTCAGCTAATCTAGCTGTTCTCTGAACTTTGCTGGTTTTTCTTTTTTTTCAGTGAAAAAAAAGAAAAAATTTGGAAGAATATATTTTCTTTGACATAGCAACTGAGAAAGAAGGTGATTGCCCCTGTCTCTGAGCTTCATGGACAGCTCTTTTTTCTGACTGAATCCTATAGTTTGAAGAAATTGACTACTAGCCCCTTGAATGGCCTGTCTTCCAAAACCTTTTCTTCTCTTGTAGAAGTTACTAAATGTGACAGAACAATATAAGATAGAAGAAGTGAGGTTGGTGCTGATAATTTACAGGCAATAAAGACACTGAACTAAAACCCAGTAACAAAAAGATTTTTCCACCCCCACTCCCTGACATTCTCTGACAAAATCCTATCAAGAAAGCTGTTGCCAATCTCTTTAACACACAGATTTAGTTCAGTATTTTGCTTGACTAATTTCAGCCTAGGACTAGATTTTGAACCTTGCACCTAATTTATTTTATGTTTGTCACTGGTGACATGTAACTGATCATATGGAGGTATGACTCAAATGAGTATTTCTTCAGTGGAACAAATTACTACCCATTTTCATTCCATTTACAAATTTCAGTGGAAGTTGTGAATGGTATTAATTTTGGAGGAAACCTGGTGATTCTTTTAAGGTTTTGCAGAACAGCTGCACATTTGCACTGGCAGCAGGAGAGGGAGGGCAGGACAAGGCTTCATGTGAAAGCAAACCAACTGCTGCCGCTTTCTATGAAAAAGTGCAAGTGCTTCAAGGTTTTTTAATTTTGTCATTAGTGGCTACTGCCACCCTCATTAAAATATCAAGATTGCTTTAGAATTAAAGAGGAGCTAAAAAATTTAGCAAAATTCTTTCCACAGTGGCCTAACTCAGAACCTGTCCTTTAAACCCAGTAGATCAGGAGTCTTCCTCAGTCTGGAGACACCAATGACTCAGAATGTTGCTTTGATCCCAAAACACAGGAAAAAATGGTGGGAGGAAGTGTTTTGCTCTTGTACTTCTTGTTTCCTAACATGCTCAGGACTAGGAAGTATGGAAAGAAGCAAAGTGACAACAGATGCTTTAACAAGTCGGCAAAAGCTACTCCCTCCTTTCAGGAGTTTTCCCCTCCCTCCATCCCTTGACTCTTTATGTGCCTGGCAAGTTATTCCATCTCTTCACAGGCTTATTAGACTTTGTAGTACCTGAGATTCATCACACTCATGGAATTATCTGATGAAATAAACTCTACATGCTGAAATGTGGGGAGAGGAGGCTTCCAGGTTGAGGTTTAGCCGTACAAGATCATGACAAAAGGAAAACACATTTATTGGCAAGGATCAAGTGGCTGTGACAGCAGAAAGGAATGAAGCATTGTAGCTGTCCAGTTTTGTACTGTTTGCCATAATGATATTCTCTGGACAGACACTTAGCTTTATTGAAATCTCTGGCATGATTTATCAAGTGACCACAATCTAAATAATGTCTTCTCTTATTGCTGCAATGACATGCAGAATTCACAGCTAATGCCTGTGACTTGTTATCATATGGGTGGATCTGGAAGTTTCTAAGGCATCTCCTATCTACAATTAATTTTTCCCATTGCGATAATCCCAGTCCTCCCAAACACAAACAGTTTTGCACATAATTAATTTCAAGCCCTGGAGTTTACAGGCATCTCACTGCGCATGAAGCGAAGCACAAATGTAACTGTGGGGCTGGACCTGGGCCACTGATTCTTTGCCTAAAAATCCCTGACTCGCTGCAGAGGAGCCCAGAGCGAGACCACTTTGGCCAAAGCACAAATATTTTGGCTGGGAATGTGGCTGGATGTCCCCCAGCCTCCTCCTACTCTCCTGTGGACTGCAGCCTGGACTGGGGACTTCCAGGTATAATCTGCTAGGAAAGGGTGAGGGGGCATTAGTGCTGATGGTATCACTTCTGAATATCTGGAGAGTAAAGCCCAGCCCTGATGGAAAAGTGGCAGGATTGGGGGGAAGCAAACAACCACTAAATCATGGCAGCAGGACCAAGGGAAAAAGTAGTTTTATTTTAATAGCTTATTTTATTTACTTAAACAAACCCTTGATTTTGGCCAAAAATTTCAAAAACAAACACACCCCCACCCCTCCACCAAAAAAAAAAAAAGGCAACTAGAAATTAAATTTCTCTGTCTGGGGACATGATTTTGATGCTGTTTCTTAAAACAGAAGGGAAACAACAATGAACCTCCTCAATTTGTTAAAACACTGTGCTCAGTCTGAAACTAAAATGAGACCATATCTCAGAACTCCATTTAAGCATGATTTTCTAGGCCTTTTCTAGGCCTGCTAGTTACTACTGTTTGCACTCCAGTTATTTACCTCGTGTCACTAATCAGATAATCACAATATTTCATAAGAACAAGAGACAAGACTTACGCCCCACCTAATCCAGACAGGTGATGTCAGAGGATGTGGTAATCTCAGGCCATCATCCACCATCCACCTGAATATTCAATTACCTAAGCCTACTACTTTGTCAGCTGGGTTTTGCAACACATATCAAAACCTACTTGGAAAACAGAATCCATATGTGATTGAGGGCTGGAGTGTGAAAAATTGGGGATGTGGAAGGTGATGGGCACATTTGCAGGAGGAGGAAGGAAGCAGGAGATAAATGTGGTAGAGGGTGGAAGGGTGGCTATGCTTGCTTGTGTTTGGGTTCCAGGAAAGGTTTAGAGGTTTCTCTCTATCAGGTAAATCAGGCAAAGATTTCTGCCAAGGGTACTACCACTCTGAAAGGCAAGTGGTCATACTGTTGTCTCATATTCAGCAATGATGACAACCTCACTAGGAGAAATTCCAATTAATCCAGTCCTCCTCTTATTTGTTATTTCTTGAAAGTTAGGCAGTTTACACATCTAGGGAAGCCCACATTGCATCTACTTAAATTTAGCTTATGACTCCTCCCTGCCCATTTTTTTTTAGCTATGGACAGCAACAATGTTATTTTATGTGCTTTTATAAGAAAGTCTACATGGTAGAGCACAAGTTTGAGGCCAATCCTGAATCCTCCTGCTATGCAGTCATAGGACATAAGAGGTCCAGCCAAAGAAGTTGAATGCAAATGAGAAACCAGTGTGAACACTTCAGCTGGGATTTTTAAGTGACATAGAGAAAGTAGCAGGAGAAATTGTGGGAATCGGATTGATGACTATTTTTAAGCATAAAATAAGCACCAAATTATTTGAAGAATAAGGAATAATAGTAATAATTTGGATAAATTGAGTGATTTACATCACCATAGTAATGTACAGAAGGAATAGCACTAGCAGTGTCATTGTCTGTCTTATGTCTCTAACTTACTTGCTTTTCGCTGCTGTAGAGGAGACTTGAAAATGAGCAACAGGGACTCCTAAATCTTTTCAGGTTTGGGGCAGTCCTCCCAAAGTTAATGAAAATAGAAACTGTGCATCAATTAATGCTCCAGCTCATAGGGACCAGACCTCTGGTCTTCCTGCACTGCACAGATATGACAAATTTGCAAAAAGGCACTAGGGGACTTGCCAGAAAGCAGTGATTTCCCAATGTGCTTGGCATTACAGCCTGGGAGTTGCATATCCCTGGTCTATTATCAAAGCTTTAGCTCTGGGGTTTGCTTTGCAAAGAAATTCTTGAATGAAGAAAACCTGAACCACCATCCAGCAATAAATCAGGTTAGATTTATATATTTTAGATGATTAATAGCCAAAAAAGGATTTCAGTCCAGCCAAAACTGTAATGATTTCTGTTTTACAGTCACTGATAAAGCAGACTTGAATCTCCTAGCAAAGGAATATTTCTTAGCACTTCTCTACAGGAAATATGATAAACCCCCAAACATCCCACTTAATTTCCAGCAGACACAAAAAAGGCTAAGGTTTTTCCAACACTGGAATGATCAGCTGTAAAGAAATGATTGGTCCCACTGAAGGCTGCCTGTGCAAGGATGAGATCAGTCATCTCCCCTTCCCACTTTGTGCCCTGTGCGTAGGGAATCCATCCCTCCTCTCCCTGTGTTGGGCAAGGGGGTTGTTCCAGATCACTCACAGATCCAAGACTGTCAGGACACCAGCATGTCTGTGAGTGGGTCAGCTCATCCTGAAACATTTTTAAACTTGGTAGGATGCTGCTCTCCCTGGAAATATAGGGTCTGTGTCAAACTTCTTGTGAGAGCAGGTGGGTGGAAAATATTTGAGGCCTGTTTGAGAAATCCAACAACAAGGTATCCTGATAAGAGGATCTACTACTCTGATGCAGGAGGACATTCTTTACATGTGAAATCTAGTAGATGCCTATTTATGTTGAAATTATTTGATTGTCTTGCAACTGGCTTCAGTGCCTTGCAAAACACAGAAGATAGGTCTTGTCTCAGCCACAAAAATGAGCATAGGCTCAGCTGAGACAACAATGCATATTTTCAGATACTTATTCATGTTTCAAACAGTCCAAACCTGGGCTTTCTGTCAGTCATTACTTCTGCAGCTGTACCTTTCAAAATTGTAAAGCTTGATAGAAATAGAAAAAGCAAAAAACCCTGAGAAACATGGCAACAGTGTCTGGAGTTTATTTGCTCAGACTAGTGCTATTTCTTCACCTTTGGTCAACATTTTACTTTGCTAAACAGGTGAAATTCATAGAAGAAACTAGATCCATGTCCAGATTATTAGTACACATTGTAAACGGTCATTCATTTTTAAAAAAATAATAAACAGTTACATGAAAATGGAAGAATGTCCAAAAAATTCCTATGATATATTGATGCCTGATTTTTTCTCCCTAACCTTACAAATATTTTGTGTATTTTTGTGGCATTTCTATTCAAACTGCCTTTCGACAAAAAACAAAACAAAAAACCAACCAAACTAAAAACAACAACAACAAAAAAACCCAAAAAGGGAGAGGAAAGGCTACAGAAGAATGCTTCTGCTAAACAAGGTGCTACTAAAATTAATAATAACAACAAAAATAATAGTAATGCATTCCACAGTCATGATTGCTGTGCCTGCATTGCTAAGTCTTGACATTTTCAGAAAGGAGAAGGAATGCAGATTAAATTTCTGGTGGGGCGGAGAGTGATTCTGGCACTGAAAGCATCTGGACTAACCTGAAATCTGAAGATAAGTTGTTTAAAAACAGAAAAGGAACTGAAGGTTACAGCTCAGTTTCAGAGCTGTTGACTTTGCATGAAGAGCCCACAGAAACAGATTCAGAAATGAGCTGCAAACAGCACAATTTTTGCTGTTTTCAGAGAGATGTAGAGCACTTAAAATATGGTTCTAAGATCCTATAAATTTCAGAGAGGCAGTGTGTGGCTGAGGAAGGAACCTCTCGATGTGGCAATCTCAGGCCATCATCCACAATCCCATAGTCCCATCAGGGCCATGCTCAGGTGAGTACTGAATGAGAATTTCCATGGATGGAGGCTCCACAGCCTCTCTGGGGAAGCTGTTCCCATGTCCAGCTGGGTGGTCAGGTGTTTTGCACTCATGTGGAATTTTCTGTGTTACAGTTTGTGTCCACTGCCTGTTGTCCTTCCCTGGACATCACTGAGAAGGATCTAGCTCTGTTTTGCATACTCCCACCACCTACTTTCAGACATGATTACCTGTGTAAGTTTACATTTTATCCCCTACAAAGACAAAAAACCCCTTGTTGCTGCTCCTTCAACAAATCCCCATCAAAAGAGCAATATCTGAAGCTTTCCTGAGTACACTCAATGAAGGAACACTTGCAGGAACAGATGGTTTTTATCATCCTGCTCCTGGCAGGCTTTCACAGTGGGGGTTTTATCTCACGCACATGGTGGAATACCCCTGTGGATTGGTTTGTGTGGGCACAGTCAGCTGCCAATTCAAACAGCGTGCAGCAGAAGTGCAGAGGTCTCTTTCCTAGGAATGATGAGGAACGTCCTGTGGCAGTCTGTCTGGCTTTGTTCCACCAAGATGTTTCCACTCACAGAGATAACTGAAAATTAAAAAGTCATGTAATCATATGGTGAGAACAAAGATGATCCAGGTGCTTTAAAGTGTAGTTTTAGCAGAGGATATGGTTCTAATAAAGAGATTTGGTTTTGTCCAATAATTTTTCTTTTTTTCTTTTNTTGGTTGGTTGGTTTTGGGTTTTTTTGTTTGTTTGTTTTGTTTTGTTTTGTTTGGGTTTCGTTTGGTTTGGTTTGGTTTGGTTTTTTGTTTGGTTTGTTTTTTTTCTAGTAAGTCTTTCACACAGAAAACCCGATTCAGATCTATGAAAAATTGAGTTTATGGAGAACAACAGTGAACAGCTTAGCTCTAGCAGGTGGCCCCTTTATTTTTCCTTCCCAGAGGAAGGACCAGGTATATCTAAGAACACAATTAATTCTTTAGACTGATCTTCAAGGTCTCCAATACCAGAGAAATTACTGGTTATTCTTGTATTTAATATAAATTTGTTTTGGTAGCAGCAAAACTGTCGTCTGGTTCTGTGCACACAATCACCCTGACTATTTTTGGAAGAGGTCCTGCCTGGTCCCACAGCTCTTCTCTGATCCTTCTTTGGTCTGCATGAGCAGATCACGCATGCTGCCTCAAAAAAACCTTGATGCTCCAATTATTTTACCTCTTTAGTCCTGCAGTACAAGTTTGTAAAATTACAGTTGATAAAATTCCAGCTAGAGGCCGTGGTTAATGATTTGCATGAAAGATTGAATGGAGTGTTAAAGAAGAAGATACTGCATGAATATTCTCACATCATTCCAGAGGTCACAGCTTTCTCTGTCTCCAGACTCAACTCCAGAAATCTCAGGCATCAAATTTTCCAAAATAAATAGTATAGTAGAGTGGTAGAGCAGCAAGTCTCTGACTAACTGTGCTAAACAATCAATATCTGTCAAAAACTGGACACCTCCCAAATCTGAATTTCTCCTTTCCTTTAATTTGCTGTGAATTTTATTTGCCTGTGCCATCTTCTTTATATTCCTTTTGCCTGTTGGAAGCCAAGCACAGCAGCACTAACAACTGTTCTTCTCTTCAGATAGGATGCCCAAACTCTACGTAGTCTTGGGCTAAGATGCTTTGAGCCCTTTATGAAATAAACAGTCAAAATATCTGGATTTAAACCATCAGCACCCAAAATTTCAGCATCAGAAACCACTCTTACCCAGAAGGATGCCCACTGAATAACCCTCACACTGCCAGTCAATTATCAATTGAAAACACCAACTGTGGCCTTGTTCATGGGTACCAACGGCAGCCTGCAGCTCACAAATATATAAATTAAAACCTGGAAGTACCTCATGCTTTAATGCTGCTTCTGTTTTTATGTCCACGTTATGCAAAACACATCCGACACATGGCATTTGCAGGTCGCAGCCAAACTGGGCTCAGTTTAAAACAAGCACATATTTCTTTAGAACTGACCTTCTTTTAACACAGTTGCACAATGGATTGGGCTTTTTTTTTTTCTTTGTTAGTTAATGGGTTTAATAAAAACATATTTATAGAGCTTAAAAAAAAACGAAGAAACAAAAGTCCCCAAAAACTAAACCAACCAACCAACCAACCAAAAACCATAAAAAACCCACCAAAAGCAAAAACCACCAAGAAAACCAAAAAAATCCCAAAGCCAAAAAACAAACCCAAGAGATAATTTTATTATCTGGGCTTTTGCAGAAGATATGATAACGAAAATCACATCTTTCATAAACAGATTTAAAAAAAAAAACAAACCAAAAACATGGGATTAATCTCTTCAGTAAGGTATTTGCAGTTATACAGAACAAAACGGCATATATTAGAGGAGTAATCACGACTAAACAGAGAACTCCTTGTAAAATCAAGTGTCCCAATATTCTCATTTTATGCTGATAGGCTTAGTATTAAAAAAAATAGTCATTATTATAGTGCAGATAGCGGTGCACATGGTTCCTGGTTCAGATTTAAGAATATATGTCTTCCAAGAAAAATTAACAGATCTGTTGATTTAACGTTTCTTTTTTTTATTTCTCCAATGATAAAAAAATTGCATCTTATTAAAAAAAACAACAACTTATGACATTTTTCAGAAGTATTAATTTCTGTTTTTTCCAAATACTCAGAGCAGTTAATACACCCCAGGGAAGGATCAGTCAGAGCAGAAATAAGTGATTTCTGATTGTTTGCCTTGTCCTAGTGACAATTTTTAGGTGCAAGGACTTGCACTAAAGCACTCAGTGAAGGGGGAAAACCCTATTCTGGGTGCACTAATTAAGCAGAGCAAAGGCAAAACGTACTGCTTCTGCACAAGCAAGCAAGAACTTCAGGAAGAATTTTTCAGGATTCTTCAGAATAATCTGAAGCCCTGACAGAAATGCAGGACTATTTCTGAAAAGCTTCAGAGATCAAAATGTTCTAGCAGAGATTAGAACATTCTAGCAAACACTCAAAGTCAAGCAGGACTTTAGTTTTCAAGAAAAATTTTACTGCCAAAATAGTAGAATGACTGATATCAAAACAACTCATGGTATCTGGACACTGTATCTAAAATAGCACTAGAAATTGTCTAAAATTGGCCATTTAGCTTATTTCTGTTTTTANTTGGCCATTTATCTTATTTCTGTTTTTAAACTTGAGGTTTTTTCCTTTGTAGGTGACACTTATATAGAATTAATAGTAGAAAAAAAAGGAAAACATTGCTTGACCCATACATAAAAGCCAGGTGTGGGTAAAAGGTCATTTTTTTAAAAAAAAGTCAATCAATGTCTTTACAAATGAGACAGAATAAATTTAAGCAGCAATAATCCAGTTATCTGAGAAATTCAAAGTTCTTAATGAAATAGAAGAAAAAAGTTTATTCCTTAACTTTAAGGATAGGAAATATTTTGCCTAGGTTTAGTCATTCTTGTTATTGTTGGTACAACAAAGTTTCCCTTTCTCAGTGCCTCTACAACATCATCATTGGTCCACAGATATTATCCAATCCTGCAATCATGGTCGTCAGTGCAAGAGCTTAAACTGGCACTGGAATGGAAGCAGCCAGAAAGTCAGAAATAAACTCAAATGAAATACAGGCACTCTTGAGCATTCATCAAGTGCTACAGTTTTCCACATGTCTTTCAAATTAGTTGAAGTGATTTTTTTGACCTTTCTTCTTCCTCTCTACCATTGTCCAATGCCATCATTCCCCACCTCCAAATGTATCTCTTTTTTACTTTGGCTAAAAAAAGCATTTTTTTACCTCAAAATGAAACTATTTTGTGTCTCTGAGCTGGAAAAGACTCAGGCACAATCAGCATCTGAAGTCCTCACAGCACTGTGGACTATAATAGGCAACATTGACATTAATAATCTTACACAGAAAAGCAAATACCAGTTTGGGGTTTTTTTCCCACAGCAAGGTGGTTAATGTATGCTTTAAAGGAATTTTTTGGTGGTTTTATGTTTGAGAGTTTTGACCAATGTCTGCCTGTGTCTCTGCAGAGCAGAGAATGTGGTTGTATGACCTAGTAGAACAGTAACTCTGCTTTCACCCTGCAAAAGCAAGTCTTTCCAAGCTTTCCTATTATGTTTTTCTTATTAGTTTTATTGTTTTAATAGAAAAATTGAAGGTGGTAATAAAAGTAACTTCCCTGTGATGTTTCATATTTGTTCTACTACTTTAAAATTCAGTTGATGAAGCGCTACTGAAACTTGCCCAGTCACTTGGCTTGGACCTCAGATGCACAAAATTTAACTTTAAGTTTTGTGTCTACCACTGAGGGTTTTTTTCACAGCCAGGAATACTCTGGGTTTAGCATCTTAATAAACAAAATACATTTCAAATCAGTCTCATCATTTTTTTACAGTGTGGGAGAAATGGAGCTGGGAGGACTCACTTCAGTTTGATGTAATATTTTGAGTCAACACAAAACATTTTTTGTTGTTTTGCCAAAACAAAATCATATTCAGCTGTGAGTCAAGCCAAGCCAGAACCTCCCAACTATTTTATACTGGCTGTTACACTGAAAAAAATTCATTAATCACTCAGAGGTATGTTGCTATACCACAGGATGAGTGGCCATTTGTTTTTGTGCTTTTTTGGGTACAGTGGGAGAGTGCATTACTCCTCCATGTAATTTTGTCTCTTTTTTGTTTGTTTGTTTGTTTGTTTGTTTATCTTTGTTTATGTGAGCACAATGTTATTGATACCTGCCCAAACCAGAGGCGTCAGGGTCACAGGACAGTGTCAAAAGGGTTTTTCTACATCCTGCCTTTCATTCTCTACTCAACATAAATTAACAAAGGAGATGTTGTTCAAGATATTTGCAGCTGTAGTTCAAGGCTCCTGCTTTTCTGTGCTTGACACTCAAATGTTAAACCCAAATTCTCAACCACTTCTGAGAATTTCTGAAGTTTTACAGTGTTGCAGAAATCACACTTAAAAACCTCAGGTTTTTTTCCAATATTAATTTTTTGGCCTCAGAGCAGAACTGGTCATTTCCACTGCTGTGAAGTGATTTTAACTCCATAGTTCTAGGATTTTGTGCCTGTTTTTCATAGGTGCAACTGATGATACTGAATGTGCAGTAGTGGAAAATCACATCTGGTGAATTCTGCATCATCTCCATAAAAGATGAAGGCAGAAAACTAGGTAATGAACCCTAATTTTTGGGTTGGCAGACTTAAAGGAGCTGAGTCACATTCTGATTTCCGGTATGACAATGTGAAGTAAAAGAGATAACACAACCTTAAAACAGTATCATGGCATTTGTAGCAAATAAAATTTCACAATTCTTTGTGGTGAAGTTAGCATCCAGGGGAAAATTCAGACTTAATTCACCACCTCCCCACAACTTCAAATACCACTGGAATCAAACTGAATGTCCTACCTCAATGAGAAATGGAAAACAATGTTTTTAATGAACATTCATGCAATTTGTTAAACTACTGCAACATTGCTTTACATAACATTTACATTCACTTAGATTGCACTCATTCTCTTGAAAATTTTTCCATGCCTTTTCTGACCTGATTTCATGTTCTGGAATCCGATGCAAGAAAAAAGACATCCTAAAAATCAGAAATCAAACAAAACCTGAGAAGTAACCTTTTCTATCTGTAAGCCTCAACAAAGAGCTGCTATGATATCTACCCAGCGAGGACAGCCTGTTATAGTCAGCAGAGAGAGGAGTTCTAAAGACTTTATAATTGTCACAGCTTGCTTTCTTTTTGCACTAATCTAGAGATTGAACATTGTAGTTGATAAAAAGTGAAATGCAAAGAATTAAGAGCTTGATGGATGTAGTATGCTCTGCAATTACTGAGTGACGAAAAACCAAAAGAAAACTAAGAAAAGCCAGAAATTTATATTAGGTAAAAACATCTAAGGCAGCACACATTCACCATTCCTTTGGATGATCATACAATTAGCTGTCTGTGGATTTTGGGCTGGTTTTTGTTTGTTTGTTCCTCTGTTTTTGTTTTGGTTTCTTTGGATTTTGTTTGTTTGGGGTTTTTATTATCGGTTTGGGGTTTTTATAATTAATTTGGGGGCTTTATTATTGGCTTGGGATTTTTGGTTGATTTGTTGGTTCATTGCCTTGGGGTTTTTGTTATCAACTTTTGACTTTCCATAAAGCATCTCCACATGCATGTGTGCCTTCCACTCCACTCCATGATTTTTCTGGACAACTATTTCCTTGTACTTTTCCTGATCCTTATGCTTGCATTTATCATTCCATCCTATTTCCAAAGCTTTAGTTTCCTGTAGGATGGTTGCTTTGTTGTCTGATAAAACATTTCTGGAGCCTGATGGTGACTCTGTCATAGTAGAGAAAACTCTGGGCTACTTAGGATACAGGGACAGCTTTTCAGTGGGATGGATCTGTAGTGACTCTGACTTTAGGGGCCTTCAAACACCAGCTGCTTTCCCTGAAGAGTGGAAAAAAAAGTCCAAGAGACAGATCTGAAGCCTTTTAGATGTCAAGCATTGTTCCCTGTCTCTTTTTAGCTTTTCACATCCTTGTTTCCCAGCACCGCTTCCCTCCAGCATCCATACATATTTTAGTGGGTTTTGCTCATGACAACAAGAAATTTAAAACTCTGACTTTGACACAGAGACAAAACTTGACTTCTTGTCACTTTCAGATGTTATCCATGCCTTTTTACTTTTTGGGGAAATCAGGTTAATCCTATTGCTTATTAGATGGTGCTCACCTTCCCAGTCTCATGAGTCCCTCTTCCTCACAGCTGCCAGTATTTAATGTCCTCTGTCCCCAACCCTGCCTGGAGTTTGGTCCTCCTCCACTCAAAACATCAGGATCTCTGCCCCCTTTCCTCTTTTGGCAAAGGTTGGTGGGCAAGGGGGAACATCTGTGACTGGGATCCTTTCAGGACAACCACTACAGCAAAAGGAAATGCTGCCTCTTAAAGCTTCCCTCATCTCTTCCTTTCGGTGCCATTAGGTTAATGGTGAGAAAAGCGGAGGGATGTGAAACCTTCCAGCTCCATCTCCAGCATCAGGATATGAAAAAAAACAGGTTTGGCAATTCATTGTAATGCATTTTTTCCCAGATGAGGCTGAAATCCTTGAGACTTCAGCTTTACTTGTTGCCACTACATGGTTTCCAGTTTCAGAAAAAAACCCCTTCCTGCAGATTCCTGAGAGGTGGCAATTTTGTTTCTGCTGTTCCTCCACACTTTACCTAGGGGAAGCAAAGTGATATTCACCTGCTTGCTTTATCTGTTGCAAGGAAGACAGGATCAATCATCATGATGTGTATTTTGCCATTTTGTAGCTCACACTAAATTCTTCAAACATAGTTTTCCCAACTAAAAAAATGCCATGGTCTCCACACATCAGACAGACAAGGGGACATGAGGTTCTCCCATCCTCACCAGTCTCTAGATCCCAGGAATGGCCCAGGAAGAGAAGATTTTATCATCATATCCTACCAATTCCATAAACAGAGGGCTTCATTCGATGCTGTTTTGAATCTGTCTCCTTTCCAGAGCAATCATTTTTGAGCAAAATAAAGCCAAACCCAACACAGAGCCCAGACACACACACACACAAAAA
>VXBB01017684.1:165096-177095 GCA_013399915.1 Illadopsis cleaveri | reverse complement strand
AACAGGGCAACCCTGGCTTTACCCTAGTTACACTCAAGATGCAATATCATAAGGCAGGAAAGCTATTATTTTCCAGAAGTACAAGAGAGGAAGTTTTGTTTTGCTTCAATTTGTACCATGCTTCATCATGCCATGTCACAGCTGAGGCACTGCCTCGGCTCCACTTCTTCCTTTTCCACTTTCTTCAAATCAGCCTGTGATCTCTCTTAACCCTTTCTTAAGCCTCTTATAAAACCTTTATCAGATTAAACTGGACTCTCTGGAACATGAATTCAAAAATTTTTCCATTCCTTTTTTTCTATCCTGTATGCACATGCACAGTACTTTCTACCACACGTAGATTTGGCATCTACCGCTTTGACAAAAGAAAATGTTTCATTTCTTAAAAGATATGTCTGGTATATAATTTTGTGTCTTAATAGTGAGATAAACTAGAGGAAGATGAACTTTAAAAATAAGTAGATCTCTAAAACCTCCCAATAAAATACTCTGCATTTTTACTGCATTTGTTTTTCAGATACAACGCTTCCCTGAATCAACTTCAGCAACTGTAGATGGACAGTATTTAAAGTAAACTTGAATGCAGTCCTATACTTTTGAACATATTTTAATGCTGAAATTTGAATTTGAAGAATTAGCTCATTATCAACTTTATTTGTAGACTCTTCTATGGATCCCCCCACCATATGAACTCTGACCACCTCTCAGAAGTCATATATAGACTTGAGGTTATGAAATGGTTACAGAGTTTATCAACTATTAAAACAGTTTTGTGGATGAGTTAAGATCTAAAACTGCATTTTTGTCACTTCCTTCTGTAATAAATTTCTGGTAACAGATCAGAGTGCTTTTCCAGCATGGCCACAGAAGAATCATTGCAAATTATGTATGTCAGAAATGGACTCCAGTGTTCAGTAGCGCTGAATGTCTGCAGCTTCCTTTAGCTTCAGCTGGCAGTGAGGATAATATCTGCCTGAACATCAAGTTTTAAGACTAGACCTCCTCTGAACTCATGCAGATAACTGCAAGTAGGATAATCAGTGAACATCCTTCTCATACAAAGCCTGTGAGTCTCACTCTACTGTAACTCTGTGTCCACGTGACCGTAAAGGGGGTCTGGGGTGACCAGCCTTGTTTCTGGCATCTTCACTGGAGTGGTCTAAAGTTAGATGAGATTAATTTCATTTTCTGTCCAAATTTAGCACTGAACAAGGAGAATCTATAGCACACTTTCAGAGCTGCAGTTTGCAGAGAGATGGTGGAAGAGTTAGAATATGACTTTGCTGGTTTTTTTGTCCAATGAGAGGTAACATATTGTCCACAACTCCACCTCATTTATAATATGAAATCTTCAATTCTAATTCATCTCCCGTCCATGATTGCTGACTCCTGTCACCCTTTCATAAGCACATCATATCTGCATTGTCCTATGAGGCAAATAGCAAGTCTTTTCAAGGTTAAACTGATGAAACCCACAGGCATTAGTTATAAGAAACCAAAAAAAAGATGGGCTGAATATAGCAAATAGGATTTATTTGGGTATCAACTATCACCCCAAAATAGCAGAGGCATGGTTGCTGAGAGAAAGAGATATAAATATAGTTTAGAAACCTTATATAGTTTTATAAATAACTAGATAAGCTTATATATAGACAGATATTAAAGAGGTTTGTCACTCTAAGAACCTATCTCTGCTTCTCTCTATGTAGAGAGGAACATTTGTGAGACAGCACACTAGTAGGGGGTAGTCATAAAAATTTTTGTGTCCTGTATCTAAAGCACTTTTATTGCTCATTAGAGTCCTGAGTATTAGTGATTTAAGTGGCTTTTCCAAATGGGGCACACTAGCTCTCCAAATTTCCGCTGTCACATGGTGGTCCAGGAGCACTTCCTATACAGTGTTTGTAGTGTGTCTGTGCATTGTCTTTGTTTAGCAGGGCTGCATGGTCTGATAGGTATTTCTATTTTGTAAACACATCTGAAATTTTGTGGTTTCCAAAAATAAAATTTATTTTATCTTTCTAGGTCAATATTTTAAATGTAGGCTTCAGCTACAGAAGCTACACCAGGGACAACAACTTGGATATAACAACAAGCTTCTAATTGCATGGTTGACATCAATAGCTGTATTTATACAAGGGAGTAGTGTGCACCAAAAGGAGCCAATTGAAAGCCAATAGAAAAATGTTTAAGCAAAATATCTTTTTGTGTATTATATGCCATCCTACTTTTTTTGAATTTAAGTAAAACTTATATGGTTTTATACAGTGTAACAATATAACATGACAACCTTCAAGGTTAGGCCTCAGAGAAATTTGCCTTAATACAGCTTTTTAAAACTCCAATGTTGCCCTCACTTTTCTAGCTCGTGAATGTTTGGACTTAGCAGTCCTTCGTTCTCACGCAGCTCAACATAAACCATGTATATTTTTAGAGATGTTTTCATATTTCTCCTCTGAGAGGAGAATTGATTGATGGTGGTATCCACCATCCAGGTTAAAGAGGTGGTGACCTAAATGACCAATCTCTTGCCTTTGTAAAAACTGTATATATTGGAGTTGGATTGTTGATAAGAGAACACACACACACACACACACACACACACACACATACACACACACACACATACGTAGGAGAACACAGAATGAAGAATGTAGAATAAAGTATTAGCTTTCCCTTCAACTGCTGCTGCCTGCCTCGTTCCTTCTGCGGGTCCAATCCTCCTACATATGGACCCGAGTGTGGCATCCTGCTACACTCCAATATTTAAAACACATCCTATTTTGCTGGAAAAGTATTCAAACTGCCTAACAACATTGCTAATGCCTGTGGTTTTTCTCCATGAAGTTCCCTTATGATAACCATAACTACCGTTGTTGAATCTTTCAAACTGTATTTGCAAACACAGACACCAGTCATTCACTTTCATTCCTTTCACACCCTGTTTATCAGACAAAGTTCTTGTGATTTTTGTTTACTCACTATTCTTGAGTAATGGTTTCTATTTATACTGAATTAAGTATAAACACGCACCACCATGTTTATAAGTGAATAAAAATTTTTTGGCCATCTGAGATAAATTCATAAAAATGTGTAACCCCACTAAAGTGAGCCAAAAATTACACCCTTCAGTTACCTTATTTGGGACACCCTTTAGAAAACAACAGAAATAATAGGATACAAAATGGAGGACTGACTAAACAATGTAAATACAGACTCTGAAAGGCGACAATTTTTTTATTTCGGGGAAAAAAAGCACAACAAGGATGCCAAATGAAATATTCACGGAAAAGCAAAGAATAAATAATGTAATTTTTAAAAGCATCTCAGAAACAAAGAGTGCTAAACAAGCAGATAATCATATGTGAATATTAACACTTCTCTATATATTGAATGTTCATAATGTACTTTCTATTAGGAAGAATACCACCAGACACTCTTCAAGAAATTTGTCATTTGACAGAAGGGTGAGACCATGAAGGATTGTACTACTCCTAGAAATTTTTATAAATTATTCAAAATAATAAACAAAATATGGAAAGAGAGGGAGTGAATGACTCGTTTCCATGTTTGTAAATGCATCTGCTTACAGCATAAACAACAGAAATAACTGCTAACTTGACTTAGTGAAAACTGAAGGTCTATTTTGAGGAATAAATATTTAGCCACTATTGATGCTTCTGGCAAAAAAATGTTTTCCTTTTTTGCTTTGATTCAGAGCAGATCTAACTACCTTCGAGCTCACTTGTACAGCTGATATCTTAAAGTAAGTGAAACCACCACCAGCCTAAGGCCCTAAAAATTTTGTTGAATAGGGCTCTAAATGATTCTAGAAAGCAAGTCACAGTTTAAAGCAAAACACATAAATGTCAACCTTCCTGGTTTTGCCTGGCTGTGAAAACAAAGATGAGGAGAATATTTTGTCATTTTAAATTAGTGGGGATATCACTGTCCATTTGCACAAATCATGGAAAGCAGACATTAGCGACTGGAACAATACTTGTAGCAGGTGAATTACACTTCTTCTTCAGATGAATTTTTCCAACACCAAATGAAGTAGGAGTGGAGTATAAGTAGAGTGTTTTTTCCCAAACCCCACAGGCAACATGAGAAGTCCTGGTCTCCTGGGTAACGTAGCCATTGTAAATGCAATACTCTTAAACTGTGATTTCAGTTCTTTTCTAGGCTCCTTAGAGAAACTGGACAGTATTTAAAGGCTGATATCGCAAATTTCATTTCCTATTCTCATAAACTATTTAATTATAAAGTGCTTTCCATTAAACTTAGGAAAGGAAAAAAGGGAAAAGTCACTGTCCTGGCCCTATGACAGGCACAGCTGTGAATCTCTCCCTTTGCACTTATTTAGGAAATAGAAAAATCAGGAGAGAATATCCTGACATTTTTAAATCTTAAAATATACTTTCATTTCACTTCCAAAGACATTTGAAATATTTCCATGTGCAGCATATGTATTTTAAAAGTTAGGCCACAGTTTGAAAGTCAAAGGAATATTACCATGTGGGAAGCCTTACAGAGAGTTTGTCTAGCAAACTTCCATATCCAAAATGGTACTCATCCCATTTTTACTTCTAGAAAAAGGACAGATTATAAAAATAACACAAGAAAACATGATGCCATCCACAGTGTATGTTAGGAGGAAGTTCAAGAGATACGTTAATTGGGTGGAAGATGATCGCTTGAAATAATTAATATATTATTCTTTCTACAGTTTATTTACATAGCACCATATTAAATATTTTGTAAAAACCAGTACATTTTTAGAGGATGACATAACTCCTTTCATTACACATCAGTGAAAAAAAATTCAAATTTCTGTTGTGAATAACCACTGAAAAAGTTCAAGCTCATGGTTGATCTAAGAGCATTGCTTTCATTGTGATTACTTACTGGTTTTTGAGTAATTGGTTTTTCAAAAGGCCTGGAGAAGCATTCTACATTTCATGTCTTGGAAACTATGTTTCTGAATAGATTGACTCAAAAATTTCCTAGGTCTCTAATACAGTCCAATGTTTCTTTTTCTGTGTGATAATTATTGTTTTCTCTTTCCTGTGTGAAGTGAACACTGAAGTAGTTCTTCTGGACCACTCTATGAAGGGTATGATCTCAGTTATGTAAAGTTTACTCTTTTTTCTTGTAGGACGAGGACCTAAGCTTTGGAAGCATAGAGCCATGTCTGAAGGGAACCTGCCACTTCCTGCACATGGTGATAACAGGAATAAAAGGGAATTACTTTTTTTAATTGATGTGGTTTGTGAAGATATTATATTCCACATTTAGCTGTTCTCCAGGAATATAAGGCACAACCTTTTGGGATGTTTCACTCCTTTATTTTACTCATTACAATGCTGTTGCATTGCATGAAACAGGAATTACCCTGAGTTAGAACTGTATCACCAGATGCAGGTACAAGTGACAGAGGAAATGTTGGGCTGAATGAGATATTAAAAGACAAAAAGCAAAGTAAATAACTGAGGGTTTAGTGGTACTGAGCCTCATACTGCAGCCATCCCAATGATCTCAGGCTCTATAGCTTAAAATTAACTTTCCTGTATTTGAAACATATACACATTGCAGTATAAGAGTATAGCTGAGTGCTTTTTAGAATTACATTCTGAGCCAAGGACAAGTAAATTCATTCTTTTAAAATTAAATACCATATGTTCACAACCAAGATAATGTAGGCCACTTCAAAGTTTTTATCCCTTGTCAAGGGAAAAATGGTAAATTGTAATGGATTTTCGTTCAGATCAGAGCTGATTTTATAACCTATCCCATTAAATGGCATTACATTCACATGACATGACTTTACATAACAGAGTTATCATAACACAACTGACTGAACACAGAACTTGCATTTTGCAGTAGCAGATGATATTTATCATCATTATAACCTGTTCTATGCAGAATTTTTTTCCTGATTCAGTGAAATTAAATATATTCTTCTTTCCTTTTAAACCACATTAAAATAACCTGATTGCTTATTTGTATAGCTATAAACCAAAATGACCCTTTAATTCAAATCATGCCAAGACTCTCACCTAAAGAACACTGTTACAATTCTTCTACTTTCTGCTGGGTTTTTTAGTAAATAATGTCCTTGAATTCATCTGTCAGTACCACCTAATAACTGTCTAATGAGTTAGCCAATTACAAGATAGGACAAAGGCAGAAGTCTCAGAGATATCATGTTCCTGAATATTTTGTTAAGACTGGTGACTAGAAAGGAGGGAGGGACCCAAATCAACCAGTGAGACTTGCCCTGCTAAAGCCCCTGTCAGCTCTCCATCACTGGATAAGTCAGCCTGCTCATGGTGGTTCTAAAACTGCCATTGCTGGTTGTGCTCTGGCCTAATGTGATTCATGAGAAGCCTGACTTCTTCCATCCTGCTGCTCTAACTGAATCTTCTAACGTGTTCTTTCATATTAAGGTTCATTTCGGGAAGAATACATTTTACTACTTTTGTCAAATAAATGTTTGTCTAGTTTTTTCGAATTTTTGTTCAAAGATTCCTTTTATATTTTGAGCTTCAGAGCTCCCCAGACTCTGCTCCAACTGATGGCAGTGGCAGAATATCTTTTGATGCCCATGGGAGCTGCACTGGACCAGCCTTATATCCTTTCCACATGCTTACAGTTTTTTAGGTTACTCTGGCCAAGAATGGTGCATTACTCCGCACATCTTAATTCTGTTAGTATAGAAAGGAAATATATGTGACTATTTAAAATTAAGAACAAAATGGATTTTCCCTATGTCACTTTTTTGAGGCAATGCCAAGGCTAATATTCGTTCTGAGTGACTAAACAGCTATGTGCAGGATCCATACAGTGAGTTGGACAGTACAAGATGTTAATTTCTTATCACTGAAGCATAACATTATTAATATATGCTGAACATGATGGCTGACAGAGAACACTGGCCACAGTCAGAGAGCATGAAAGTCCTTTCAGAGACAAAATGTTTTAGCAAATACCCTTACTAAGCATGGAAGAATACTGAAGTGGAATACAGTCTGTGTTGTGCTGTGAAGTCCGTGGGAAAGGGACATTTTTGCAAAGACTAGATCTACGGTTTTCCTCATGTTATATGCCTAAACACATAGCAGTTGGAAGGTTTGCTTAATTTGTATGTTAATATCAATTGCCAATAGCCTCTTGGACTAAGTAAAGTGCTTTTGTTTCTCATACTTGGTTTTGGATTAACATCCATTGACTTGGAAATGTCCACCTAAAGTCTTAGAAAGAACAAGTTGGATCAAGGGATTGCATTCATGTGCTACTTCTCCCTATTGTTTAAAAAGCCCTACCAGACAACATATCTAAAAACAAAACAAAATAACACAACAAAAAAATAAGCAAACAAAACCACAAATAAAAAACCAAAACAGACAAAAAAAATAACCAAAACAAAAAGCAAGGAAAGAAACAACAAGAAAACCACCAACAGAAGGATACAATAAAAGCCAGTCAGGTCATTTGATGCTGCATGCTATCATTTCTTTCTTTTCTGGCCAAGCATAAATTATCTTGTGAATTTGGAGTTTAGACAGACCAAGCTGTCTAACAAAAGTACAGTTACTCATGAATAATTTGGATTTCAATGTGTATGTGAAGAAAATGGCTCAACACAAAGCTTTTTTATTAAAGCCATCTGTGGCTCAGTATCATCATGCATGATATGGGGTCATTGTGTGAAAGCAGTAGTGCATGAACAGCCATGGAAATGGCGTATGAAAAGACACTTAATGCCATATACAGTTCCTGGAAATGGCAATGGTGTGGAGTTTGAGGAACAGTGATGTACTTACAAATCCTGCTGGTTTTAAAATCAGGTGTCTTTTTCATACTCACTATAGTTGTATGTGAAATTTTGATGCATGGAAATGATGTTATTAGCATGAGTTTTTTACTTGAGTATGTGAGTCATGCAGCTTTCTCAAAAGAGAGCAATGAAATGCTGATAACACACTAGTGTGTGCTCTGTATGTGTGATATGTATTCCAGAAAAACCTTTCTTTGAGTTACAGTGGAGTGCTCTTAAGAATTACATTGTATATTTTTTTCTTACCTGTGTCTGCCCATCAGTCTTGTTTAAATGAATATTGGAGTCCATTATAATCACATAAAACTCATTGATTTCAAAAGCTCCACATTTTATCCTGCAAATTCCCAAGCATTGCAAAGTAGAGATATAAACACATTTGAAACCTAAAATAGATTTTATGCACAAAAAGAATAATTTACATATAAATAAATATTGTCTTCTTCTCCCATAGGCTTCTACACATGAATTTTAAGAACTTTGCAAGTCTGAATAAATATATTCATGAAAGTTTGACTGCAGATTATATAAAGATTCCTCCATTTTGACATAAATCAAATTAATCCTCTTTGAATCTTCACTGAAATGATGATGCTAGGCTAAATAAATCTCTTTGAATTCTCATTAACTGTTAGTACAGCTGATTCTTTGACTGGTTCATTAGCATGCTTGGTGGCATATGCTCAAAAAGAAGAAGAAAAAAGAACTCTACAATTTAATGCAAAATAGAACAAAGCTGTAGATTTCAGTCTTTGTCTTGTACATACTGTAAGGTACATGGAGCAATGATCTAACTTAAGCATTGCATGAGATTCTTCTGAATTGCCATTCAAATCTTTCCCTGACTTTGACAAAGTATAAATTAATTATGCAGCTGCACATAGATTTTCATCTGTCAAGCTCAGATAATACTATGGAGAAAAAAAGTGCTTATATATCCACAGTATAACGCTGACAAATAGATATCAGTAACTAAGTTTTCTACTTTGCAATAGAAGAGCATAATTCAGCTTTAATGACTCTTAGAAACAAAAGGAAAAGTCATGTCTTTATCCCATGAACATCTAAGTGAGATAATTTTACATTGCAGCTTTCAAGACTGAGAAATTCTCATCCAACTCCCTGCCAGTCATACAGATATGCTCAAACTACTATCTACTAAAGAAAACACATAAAATGCATAAAATGCTACTATATGTAATAATAAATTATCCACTGAGAAACAATATAATTTAGATGAATTGTCACGGGATTTAGCAGAACTCAGAAAAAAGAAATGCACAAGACCACAACGAAAATGGAGCAGTAAGCAGCCATTTTCCACATTACATGTCAGCAGCAGAAGCAAAACTGCACAAAGGTTTCCGCATTCTGTTTCCATGATCTAATATTGCACCACAGAATGAGTTCAGTTCCTTGGCTTGTGGCAAAGGTGGGTGGGATTTCCAAGAGGTCTCTATTTACATAGAGTCCCTGCACAGCTGGACCGAGCATCTGTGATTGAATGTGATGGGGTGCACCACACCAGGCATAGCCACAGGCATCAAACTGCCTGAACAGTCTTTTAGGAGAACAGGATACTGCATTATTTAATCTATCATTAATAAGTTCCACTTTAAGCATAATGCCTCCTGTCATGTTTCTTGACTTTCATGAGCTAATCCAAGTTGCTTCTTCTTCTTATATAACTGTACTTCAATGTAATCCTAAAGACTGCTTCAGGATGACTCTTACAGCTTCCCATTATTTATGTATTGTCATGGAAAACCATTTCAAAGGCATGTCTAGATGTAGGGAAGACCTAAGATTTATTGGGTCCTCCCAGATCAAATAGAGGAAAACCATTTGGGATTTAGATTAATTTTAGATTAAGAGGAAAACATTGTTGGGATTTCTTCATTGTAAACTCTAAAATCCACATGGCAAATAACCTTGTGTTATTCCTATAAATAGTATCTTGGAGAACAGCTATGGCTTTATGTTATTTACATTTTGTGATAACCAAAAATCTCTTTGTTCTCCCTTCCCAGAGCGATGCCCAGGGTAATCTCTGCCAGAGATGGATTTCCTTTTCCTTGTGGGTGCCCCCATTCTTGCCTGGCTCCCTCTGTCCATTCAGATCAGTGCTCATACTTCAAATATTTTTCATGCAAGCTACAGTGCTAACTGAGATGAAAAGCCCAGGATAGTGGAATAAAGGCTTTATTTCACAGGCTTTTCCATACTAAACACACTCTGAAAGTTATGCATTGAGAAGTTGACTTTCTTTTCCTCTTTCCTTCTTATCCTTACCTCAGGGAGAAGTGAAGAACAGCAGCCACGCTGAAGAGAAGTGAGAGCAGTGTACCAAGCCCTGTGGAAAGAGAAAGGAAGCAGTAGATCATCTCAACGAGAGCAGTATGTCTTGGCGTTGTTCCTTGACACCACCCCCGCCATCCCAGCCTCCTCTGCCCCTCCCACACTCACACATCTAAAAAGCAGATGGAAAATATTCTGCCAGAAGACATTGAAATACAGTGTTAGAAAGTTACTCTCTTAAGGCTGGAGAAAGTGATGGAGAACTCTGGCAGGCAAATTAAATTATTCATAGTCAGTGGCATTTTAGAAGGAAAGCGGGAAGAGAATAGGAGACTGAAAGAAGTTATAGGGATTGTACAAGAACCATCTGGGATATTGGAAAGATGCACTTCATCTTGCTGCACTTCAGAGAGAGATCAGTGAGGCTAATTCTGAGTTCAGGAGACATTACCAGTCTTCCCAGTTTGTTTTTAGAGCTGAGCATACTCCTGTGCTGCCATGATATTGTGGATATGACAGAGTCCATGCTACCAAATCTCTCCCTCGAACTTTACTCTAATGGCACTGAGCAATGACACTCAAATCCTGAAGTGACTGTAATTTCCTCATCCACTGTATCACTTGCTACACATACTAGTGTCATTTGGATATTAAAGGAGAAGCGATGATGATCAGAGATCATTCTTAGTGTTTCAATGATTAAACTTTTCTTTAAATTTTATTTCCCATTTGCCTGTTCTCTTATGTCTCTTTCTGAAAGACTACAGGACATGTTCTCACAAGAACTAAGATACTCTACATTCAAATTAAAAAAGTTCCATTTTTGATATGTCTCACTAAGAAAATATGTATTGCATATTAAAGAGTAACAATAATTAGAAAGTAACCCAGTTCAACCCCCTAACTCTTGCATGAGGATAGAAGGAAGGAGAGGAAAAAAGAACCACGTATGAGAGAGAGCAGACACTGCAATCAATGTTTTTATGAATATGTTAAGATGCTGTTGTGATGAACCCAAGTCAACTTGGAAAAGATATTTTTCCTTTCTGTTACTTCTTCTGAGTTTAGGCATACGATGTTGACAAATATCTAATTCATTTTCCATTAATAGGTCTATCCCACCATGTCTTTGTACCAAAGGTAATAGAAACCAGATGGAATTGCCCACTTGAATATATGGATGTGCATAGTACATGCATGTATACACTCAGACACATGAATTTAACCCCACTAACAATAATCTTATCAGCTTCCAGAACTTCATTAAGATAATCTCGTATTTAGATTTGAATGCATGTATCAAACTCTTCAGAAATGTTTGCAAGCACTTTGTCCTCTCTGTTCCCTAAAACAATACAGTACAGTCTGATACAGGTTCTCTACTTGTCCAAGCCATGGAAATGAAGAAGCTGACATATATTGCAGAAATATTCCAAGCATTGTAATTTTCCTATCCTCACAATCTTATATTGCTGGAAGCTAGCTTTTTTGTTGGAATTTGCAAATAAAACAGCACCTGCCACAGCAATCTAATGACCTGAAGGAATTATCACACAAGCAATCCTTTTATTGTAGCAATCAGTGAAGTGTTTCAGGATCCTGTGGCATATTAGTCTAATGATGTTTTCAGTGTGCAGGTTACTTAGACCAGAGATCATGGTTTTGGTTATAAATCACATAATAAACTTGGGATACAACTGGAAAAAATACAATAAAAAAACAATAACTAACATGAAGCACCAGAAAGAATCAGCAGGGAAAAGATAAATGGTTGTCAGTAGGAATATTAGACATATGTGCCCATGTGTAGATAAACACCAAGCAGATTGCTTGTTTAAGCGTTCTTTTTTTTTTTTTTTTG
>VXBB01017684.1:111267-165039 GCA_013399915.1 Illadopsis cleaveri | reverse complement strand
TTTGTTTTGTTTTGTTTTGGTTTTGTTTTTAGTTTTTGCCCGAGGGGGACTGAATTTCTCTCAGGATGGATTGTAATGAACGTATTTGGCATAGCTGTGTTTGCTGCTTGGGTTAGTTCTTCCACAGGAAAATCATTGCAATTATCATTCCAAAATGGTGTTTCATTAAAACAAATATGGGTAGTATTTTCACTGTGAATTCGAACAAGTATTTGCAAAAAGAAATGTGAGAAGAATCTTTTAATAAAACAAAACAACAAAAAAATCACCCCATTATTTCACAAGAATAATGATTTTTTGATATAAAAATTCCCTTTTCTTAATCCCAAAACTATAGTTTCTTGAGATGGAGAAAAAAAATTAACACTCAAAAATCACAAAAGACTACAAGGATTTCAAGAAAGAGTAATTTGTGAAGTGAATGCATCTAGAAAGTAATACTGGGACCTAAACTTCCCAATAATTTTTTGAATGAGTACCTGGGGAATCAAAATTAGCCATTGCTTAATTTACTACCAAAATATGAAATGCATGCCTGTCCATTCTACTAAAACAGCTTTAGCACTCACAAACATACAAAGACATGTGTAGCGTGCAAACCCCTTTTACAGATGGAATTAAAGTTAATATTGTTTGACTGGCAGAATATATTTATAAACCCTATTAATTCTTAATCTGTGTGCACATCTAGTGTCCTTAACCGGCATTCTCTCCTCAGGGCCTGCAAAGCAGTCTGCCCATGGTATCTTTGTGCCAGGGCCATTTACCTGCCATTCATTCGGAGAACATTGCGGAGTCCATCTCAACAAGCTGATTTTATTTTCTTGTCCCCAAAAAGTAATTTTCAGCTAAATAACAAAAGCTGATTGCTATGTTTGCAGTAGCATTATCTTGATGGGGTAAATAGAAACTCTGGGGTAGACTGCCCAGCTGGAATTCTTCCATGGAAGTTAAAAATGTCATTTAAAAGGGCAAAGTTGGGCTTTTGCTTTCTGTTTGCCAAATCTAGCCCTTGGCCAAATTTTCTCCAGGTGGAAAAAGAAGAGGATATTCTGCTAATTTGTGACAGGGAGAAAGACCTCTGAGGATGAACCCCGGTCAAGACAAATCAAGACCTTGGTGAGGGTTGAAGGAAAGAGCTTTCTTGGGAAGAAAAAAAGACAGGATGTTCACAGTAGGTGTTTGTATTAGATGCTGACAAAGTGTCTCTGTGCCAACATCTCCTCTCCCTCCAAATGATCTCATATGCATAAAGCGTGGGAACAGTATCAGAGGGCAGAGCAGTTTTGTGTCCTGCGTGCAGTGTAACCATCAGAGCAGCACTTTGCTTGACTGCATTGCCAAGAGAACAACCCCAGAGCCAACCTAACAACCTTCATTTTGATGATAGCAGGTGTGCTAGAAGAGAAAAAAAGTGAGAACTTTGGGCTCATCTGGATGCCACTGTGCCTTGTAGGAGTGGAGGGTGAGAGAGGAGGTTTTCCAGGTCTTTATAAGGATGGTCTTTATTCCTCTCTCATCCAAACATTCCCCTTGCTGAAAGAACTGGGAGGTGAGAAAGAGTTGAGATCAGGGTGTTATTCTGGGTGCAGAAGCATGTTGCTGCTGCCTCTTCTAGTAAAGATTTTGCTTGGGCATTTGAATGATATTGGCACTTATTGCCTGCAATAGGATTTGGGCTTTTCCAGATTAGACACACAGGGTGAAGCTTGTAGGGATTTTTGTCATTAAAGTGAGTGGGGCTCAGCAGCTTCCTGATGTGGGAATATAAATCTGCTGTTTCTAGAGTCAGAGGAAATTAATGATATGGAGACAATGCAGAAGAGGACAAGGACCCTAGATCCCAGAACATGGTTGCAAGAATGGATTTCAAACTACCACTGTCATGTGTAGTTCTGAGATTCATATGGCACAAACCTCAGCTTTCCCAGGTTAATGCCTATATATGTATAGAGAGAAAGGTTTAAGTAGTTTATTTGCTAAAAATATAGACAAACCTTTAAATACTTTCTCCTAAATATAATGGAAAAAACCCCCACTGAGTTTGGTTAGGCATTCTGGCCTAAGCCCAGCAGTGCTTAAGGTTTTCTATGGATAAAACAAATCACAAAATAATCAAGTCTGGAGAGGATGTCTGGAGAGCTCTAGTTCAAGATCTCACTCATAGCAAGGTCAGTTCTGAGATCACAACAGGTTGCTGAGGTCTTCATTCAGCTGGATCTTGAAACCTTCAGTGTTAGTGAGAAGCTTCTCTCAGACAGTGTCCACCTGGAGAAACATCTTCTCCTTATATCCAGCCTGAAAATCTTCTGTCTTAATTTATGCCTCTTCTCCTCCCTTGCAAGCCTGTGAAGGGCCCAGCTCCACCCTCTTGATGACCTGCTTATAGGTATACAGGGGAGACACTCTTCCCCAGGTTAATCAAGCCCAAATCCTTCAGCCTCCTCTCTGTATTTTTTCCAGTAAGCAAGTATTTCTGAGACTTCTGTGCCCTAATAAACAGGGTCAGAATTGACCAGTGTGCTCAGAAATCATTAAAGGGAACCAACAAAGAAAACTTCAGATGAGCAGAGTGGGACAAATCCTTTTAGAAATCTAGCTTGAAGATAAAAAGAGGCAATAAAAAGGATCGTTTCTGGCTAACATTGCAAGGCTATTCAAAAGAGATGAATCAGATCAGATCTGAAGGTTCTAAAAATTCTGGGCAGTGCTTAAGAAGCACCATGAAGAGAGAAATAAAGCAAAACAGCATGTCAAAACAGAGCTATGGGAATATAATCTGCTCGACCCTGAAGCAGTCATTTTGATAAAAGCCCAACTAAAAATGTTTTCATGGAAGCTAACTTTAGCGTAGTGTGGATAATCACCTCTGCAGTCACCAGAGAGAAATGGGATCCCATAATGTTCCTGCATGCTTCACTGCTCCTGCCCAGGCTATAGAGGCAGTCTGGTGACATGAGCCTGAGCAGGCTAAGTCAGCCTTCATGAATGCCCTACAAAAAGTCTGTCTGTACAGTTATGTTAGGTAAGCTGCATCCACTGACAGCAGATTTTCCTGGCAGCCCAGTGGGCTGAAAACCATTGGCAGCAGAAGATTTTTCTTTAGCAGAGCTACTTCCTTTCACAAGTGCTGAGCTCGGATGCCTGTGACTGCCCCACTTCTTTTCCCCATCTCAAACATATGTGAAGTGGATGGCGGGTAGGAGAGGCTGTGCTGCAGGTATCTCCTCCCACACACTGCTATTTGGAGCAGACTGTGGAGAGAGCATAGGCACCATTTTGAGATGGGGAAGAAAGCAAAAGAAAAGCAGATTGTCCAGATCTGTTATACCACACACATCAGGCAAATGAGGCAGTGTCCAGGTATCACTTGAGAAATCCCTGGCTCCTTGTCAGATGTGCTCTTTTTTTGTGGTAGTGCAGCTTCATATACAAGCTCTGACAGTACAGGCAAAACAACTTGATGTCAAATAAAAACTAAATGGACTTGCAGCAGCACCAGCAGCACGTCTTTCATCAGTGTCAATGTACAAATCGTACTTTAATGAGTTCAGACATGCCTTGCCTTTTCTACAGCAGTATTGACTGAACTTCTCTTTTAATCAAATAAATGCAATATACAGAGAGAATTAGTTTCATGTAAAGCCTTGAACAAACACCAAAAAAATCCTCCTACCTTAGCCCTCTCAATCATTCTGATAAACTGGCTGTTCCTTTCTTATTAAACAGACAAAGTGTTCAAACAGTTCACAGTCATTATTTAGTGGCAAAAGATTTCATGTGTCACTTCAATGATGATAAGACAGTACAGTTAGCCTTATTCACAGGCTTTGATATTTAGTTACTTTCTCCTGGCTGTCTTTGGAAGCAAAGTGCACCTGAGTGCACTTCCAGGATGTAGTCAGGGGCATATAGGTAAGTAGGTATATACAGAGAAAGAGATCAGGCAAAGGGTTTCAATTTTTTAGAGTGGAAAGGAATATTATCCATCACAAATGCAAATACACACATATACATCTGAGCGTGGTTTATGCACTATAGATTTGATTCAGTCACGCTTCCTGTTCTTGAAATAGTTTCCTTCCTGATGGGTCGCTTACAACTGTTTATATGCCTAAAACGCTCTTTTGCAAGTTGCTTGTTTTCTTTTAAGTGCAGCTTGGGGCATATTTGGATTTTTTTACAGCATTGAAACAGCATCCATCAGCTGAATCAGTCCATAGCCGTGGAGGTCTTTGCCAGTTCAGTCATACACTTGTACACTGTGCTCTTCCTGAGTTGCTTAGTTGTGTGACGTCAACTCCCTGGAGGCTAACAATGTCATTATCATTACCAGACAAAGACAGTTAGGTAATTTTGTCTGATGGGAATGCAGATATTGACCTGAACTAATGTATTCTTATTTCCCAGAGAGAGATGCTTATTGTAGCAATGTGACATAGTAGGGTTCACTAATATTAATCTAAAGGCTGTGTTCTTTCTTAGCAGAGAAAAGCTTTTACATTCACGTTCAATTTCATCACTTGACATGTCTCTAGTCTACTTGCCAGACTTGAGATTCTTTGGCTGTTTAAAGACAAGTACAAGGTCTTAGTCTGTATGTGCCTGTGAAATATTTTTGGCAACTTCTAATTTGCACATCTCTTGACCATGCAGAGAAAATTACCAAGCCTGTTCAAAAGGCTTGCTTTCTTCAGGACAGCCTAAGAAAAAATGCCTTTAGGGAAAGGAGACTTGTAACAGTGATCACATCTGATGTGTCTTGTGACAACACAGTATACATATCTTACTCTGTTTTTCATTGTTGGCTGCTGGCAATGCACTTGGAATAAAAAGTCTTTGCCTTAAAGAGATTACTATTTGCACATTTTATTGCAATTTCCTTGAACAACAGATATATGCTGTGCATATAATAAGCATTACATAAACAGACTGTAGAAACAGGCACATTTAATAGTCCTTCTGGGGTGTTTTGTGATTATTATAACAAATACACATATATGCCAGAAGAACATCTCCTCCTTATGAATGTATTGTTGTCAGTAGAAAACTGGTCAATAAATACTAAAGTGTAACCATTTAATGATGCAGTCACGGATTTTGTGCAATATTCTAAAACATAGACTTTGGTACATAAATACAAATTACTACTTGCACATTGCAATGATTCTGATTTGTGTTGAAGTCCAAATCATATAGCAATCCCTCCAGATGTCAAGAAAGCAAAACTAGACAGCCCTGAAAAGGCAATCAAGTTTCCCTGAGACATGGAACTTTGACAGTGCTATCATCCTCTACTAGCTATGGTGGAAAAATAACAACAGTGACTGCTCCAGACAAGCAGGCATTGCTGTAACTGGAAAACATGAGTTCCCAAACACCGATAAACTTGTCGTGATTCCATGACAGCCTTCCACAGCAAAACATTTTAGTTGTAATGCCAGATTCTCCATTTGCAGTGTGAAGCCTTAAAAAAGCCAAGGGTTTAAGAAAAAAGCTCAAACCATTTTATTTCTGTTTCAGCCACTACTAATCTGTGTAAGTGTGTAGAAGGTATAGTCTGACAGTAAGCATTACAGGCAGAAGATAATTAAAAATAAACTATCCGTAAATAGAATATTGCCTCAAGTCATCGAGCTCTATTTCTTTTATTAAAATGCTGTGTAATGTACATGCAAAGTACATTTTCAAAAAAAGGGTGTCTGGGTTTACTTTTCTTTGTCCAGAAAACTTCAGAAGTAAAGCTGTAAATCAATGGGTGACCTAATATTTACAAGGAACCTGGTATATCCCCCAGAGGCTAGACCACAAATGTCTTTTCATCCCAAGCGTAGCAATAAAAACCATGAAGCCATAGACACTTTGCCTGAGCCTGCCTTTCTGCCCTAAAGCAAGCTTTAGCTTAGCAAAAAGGGCTAAGGACAACCTTGCTGATTAACATCAGTTCCCAATGCTTGTGCTACCTCAAATTTAGAGCCCAAACCTGAGGATTTTTCTTTACACATTACTTCCTCCAACTAAAAAAAAAAGGATGTTTTACATGGCAAAGGGGACTAACATGTTTGCTCAACAGAAAAAGTAAAGCCTGCTGCAGTGGCTGACAGATAGGTTGCAATAGATTCACATGTCCAAATTAATGCACCCTCATATCATGTGGACTGTTATGTTTAATAATCAAAGCTAGAATGAAAGCATTACTCTAGGTTTGGATTTTTAAATTTTTTTTATAGTCATGTTTACATATTAACTGCATAGCTTAAAGTTCCACTCTTCTGAACAACTGTGTCTTTGAACACTATTGTAAATTTTAATACGGCATTTCATGCCACTATATTCCACAGTCTTTTGCCTTACTTTTTCCCAGCTATAACGACACTGTACCTTTTGTAGCCAACAATGATGTCAACAGCAATGAATCTTCAGTATATTTATTGACCTTATACAGGCTTGACTGGACATTTGAAACTAGGAAAGGTTTTTCCTTTTTTCTTTTTTTTTTTTTTTTTTCTGTAGTTAATACTGAAACCATAATTAATGATTATGGACCTGAACTTCTGTAGCATCTTACAGTTGATTTTCTATTACACTGGCAAAATAAGAGTTTACATTTACAGTGTTAGCAGCAGAGTACTTGGCTCTTCATCCCACTTTGGTTTCATTTGACAGAACTTGCTAAAAGGGATTTGTTTAAGGCAAAAGAGTAGAGTGATTTAGTTTAACTAAAACAAATTCACACTATTTTCTTTAGCCTTTAATATGGTTAAAGATAATCATATTCCTCCTTTTCTTTTGTTCCAGGATGTCAGGAAACCCCACAAGCTAACATTTTTACCTTTTAATATTTGTACCTGAAGAACAAACTAATACATGTTGTGGTAAAATTTCTTGTCCTATTAACCAAGTGGACAAAATTGTCATTGAGAAAATGAAGACCTTTTCACTGCTGTGAAATTGATAGGCTCTTTTATTCATTTTTTTTTCTTGGGTTAGAATAAGAAAAGAAAGTGTTAGCATGTTATTATTTCTCTGGAGGTAGTATTTCAATAATTATCAATATAAGATTAAAAAAATATGTTTATACATGTATGTGTATATTCACTCAATAAACTCTGCTGATTATTGACCAAAAATACTATTCACACAGAATTGGAGTCTCACTAAATATGGTATGTGAATATGACTAAATCTCTATGAACTATGCAATAAAAAGTGAGGCTAGTGTTAACTTACATTTTTGAAATTTATTTCTACTAATGCCTCCCTGAAGATGGAAATTGTCACCTAGATCTGTAGTCTGGCAGTTTTAAAAGCTCTAACACTGCTCTGCTGGAGTGGCAGACCCTTCATTCGGGAGTTGGTTCAGGCTACCTCCACCTGTTACCTCTCAGCATCATTTGGATCTGTGGAACCCAGCTGAAAACTGCATTTTGAGGTGCATACATTTAGATTTAGGTAGCCCTATGATAGAAGGATTTAAGAAGCAATAGTGCAGGACTGTTAGAGAGGGAGTAGGGCTATAATTACATGGCCTTTTGCAGGCTGAATCTTCCTATACTCACATTGGCTGACTGGGTACCAGCTGTTTTACAAAAGCCACACGCCCATGGTTGCTGCTGGAGTCAAGGAAACACGCACCTTTGAGTGATGTTAGTGCAGGGACAAGATATTCTTAAGCACCTCAAGGCTTCAATGTGTACTTTCTGAAAGAATAAAAACAACACCTCTGGAACAGCAAGTCACTGCCAATTCAGCCCTGGGGCTCTTAATTTCATCTTATTTACCAACATAGTGATTTTGATCCATACCTGTTATCCACATCGACTCCTTTTTGTTCCCTACTTGCGTCTGCCAACCATTCAATTCTCTGGCTCTGAATTAGCCTACTTTTCCTCACTGACCACCTATGTGCAGCTCCCAGTTGCTTTTCCTAAGCTCCTTTTCCTTTGCTAATGAACAGATACCACCAATGTGGCACTTAAAACAGAAAGAGGAGGGGGAAAGGAAGGAAGACTAAAACAGCAATTAGATTAAGTTAGTGGAAATCTTTATTGACAGTGAAAGAATTTAGGGGAGCAAGCAGAGGAAATCATAAGAAAAAAACTGTGGTCCGTGATGCAGGATTAGGACATGTTTATGTTATCTTCTTGCTCAGCTACAGAGTTTCAGAGTGATATTGAAATTTTTTATCCTCTTGGGGCACCATAATCATTCATTATGTTACAAGACTGTATTAGGTGCTTAACTAAGATCCACAGCTTTTATACACGAAGGTTGATTTTTTAAAGCCTATGTTCCTTTCCCTGGTTATGGTATCAACTGTGTGGGGGAGAGGGATGCGGAAAGACTTGCTTCATTTCATTTTATATGTTGCAGGACAGTGGGTTAATTTTGGTTCACTTTTATTTGTTTCAATAAGCTGATACAGGAGAGAGATGGAGTTTTCCACAGCTGTGAGAACCAGATGAATGATGAGGGCTTAGCATATTTGAGGAACCAGAAGCACTGATTCTGGGACTGTGGTTCTGTTTTAAAATACTGATACAGAGTTGTAGAGGAATTCAAAGAGGAGAGGTCAGGTAACCTCACGGTTTGGAACAAAATTTTCCATTTGATCCTGAAATGACATATTATTTGTGCTTGCGCTCAGCATGCAAGTTGGATTGCTATTCTTCTAGGACAGAAACCTATTCTTGTGTACAAGAACAGTCAATATTCAATCTGACTAAATCAACCACAGTACTTACGACAGTGTAGCCCTTTGACCAGTTTTGATTTTCACACATGAGCTTTTCAGTTGCTTAATCTGGTAGATATATTACTGTGTTGGCTGTGGTACATTGTGATGCTGTCAACTGAAGCTATAAATGAGTTATAAAACAGGCTCTGCTTCCTGGGAAACTTATCTTTTCAATATTGGATCATAACTTACCAGAAAAAAAGCAGACAATTTCAAATTTTCTTGAAAGCATCATTTATCCTTTTTCCTTGGTTTATGATTAATCACAATATTTTTTTCTCACATTTGATTTTTTACTACAGTTGTATACTCTATAAACTGGTTTGAGTATAACATTGAGCCCATTATGAGGAGGAGAGTGGTTAAGTTCCTTTCAACATTAATTTTTCTGTGATTTTATGCATTTTTAAAATTCAAAAGCTATTTAATAATGGAAAAACAAAATGTTACAGACCTGGAAAGAGAATATTTTTAAGGTATGAAATTGTTTTTCTGAAGTTTCAGTGAAATAAGCAAATTCATCTAAACAGTTTTGATTTCACCAAAATCATATTTTCCAACAGGAAAATATCATTAGGAGCAAACATATGTACTATTAACTATAGCATTCCAGTTTCATCCCGGCATAAGTAATCTGAGAAGCTGGAACCATTACTTCTTACAGTTCAGGGATTCTTAGTCTTGCTAAAATTTGTGCTGTCTTTATATTCATAGCTCTTAGAAGTGTTGCCTGTCCCTAGCACATCTGCCAGGTAAAGATATGTGTGTACAAAAAACAATGTGCATGCATCCATAGTCATTTCGGGATTAATTCTGCATTTACCAACTTCACTAGAAGCAAAATCAGCCACTTCCATTAGCACTTCATAAACAATGTCAGCTGCATATTATGTATGCATAGTTTGATCTAAGTGCAGCTCCCATGGGATTTACCTCACAAGAACGGGATCTAGCTAAGAGGTAGCAATATAATAAACCCTAGGGTAAAAACCCTAAAGAACCAGATTTACAGAAATTTATTGCTTTGCACATTAAAATCCAGAACAATATAATCAGCTATGAGGAAACTTGAAAAGAACAAAAGCTTGTTCTAATCCAAAGATCAGCCAAGTGTGTCAATAAATGATTTTATAAATACCTCGCTCTCATTTTCTTGTGAAATTGCCACATTTCTGCAAAATGGAGATGTAGTATTTCTAAAGAATATTTTCTTAATCTCAAGATTAATTTAGGTCTTGTTCAGGTGAAAGTTCAGTTCAGTGTTGATCATATTCAAAATGCCTAACACATATCCTGATAAATTAAAATGATTGTGCATGAAACAAATCTTTGCTGCAAGGAAAAAGTAATAACAAAAAAAAAGAGAAAGATTCTGCTCAACATTTGCAGAATCTCTAGGTTTATAATTTATCTGAGTGGCATAGAGAGTGAGCTGAACATTAGCAAAACAAGAAAGCTGAACATATTTCAGAGTATGGTCCTCATTGTTGATGAGCAGACCTCAGGTCAAAATGATCTATGATAAATACTTGTTCCACTGACAACTCTGAAATAGAAAACCAAAAAAGAAATTATATCATCTCTGAAGAGACTCAACTAAAGTGTCCCACATAATAAAAAAAAAGGACAAACTAATATTGAATGAAGATTAAGTGATAAACCCACATTGCCTTTCAATTTCTAGTGCATATAAGCTTTGCAATTGGTTTAATGGAAGGATATTCTGGAGGGCATGGAATTATGCCAGCATAGGGTCTCTGACATTATGTGAAATTTCCCTGCATTATTTTTATCTTAATTTTATTTTACACCTAAATCACCAGTGTTCTGCTGCAGTGTCATGCTGATGGTTAAGTTGACAAACATGTCAAACCAGACTGCCACAACATAAGTGAAGCCTTGAGGCTCCATAGTGGACAAACTGAACTATCAGAGTGCTGTTAGGAAAGGCAGAAGTAAAGAAAAAGCTTTTATTTCTTCACTCAGGGTTTAGAGGGCAGAAGAACTCCAAAGTTAAACTTGTAATTCTTCAAAGAATCAGATATGTGCTTCTCGAGGAACTGAAACTTCCAATCAAATTAGAAGGCAGCATCCTTTGTCACCTAAATTTTGAGGCATATCAATTTTGTTAGATGTCTCCAAGTGAAAAGTCCTTCCAGGCTCCTGTTTCTTCAGCATATGCCCATTGTATGCAGATTGGTGCCTAGGACACACTCCACACCTGCTGAAGACCCCACTCTAGCAGAGGTATTCAATGCACCTCCAAAGTAAGGAAGAAAACCATTTCTTTACAGTTGAGGCAGCGGAAGTAGTTTTCTGTGGCAGAACGGGTAGGAAACATCACATTAGATACTACTGGCTCTAACTTGAGGGAAGTCCAACCCACATATCCAAGAGACTAGCATGAATGATCCTGATAGGATGGACAACTGCCATGGACAACATGCTGCCTTTCCTGCACTGCATTGCAAGAAATTTGGGTGACATTATTAAGAGAAAAGAATATCCAGAAAGGATTATAAGGGTAATAGGTGTCCTTTTTTTGATAATCCTGGGCAGTAATCCTCAATTTCTCACTCTTTTATTAGCCAATAGGTTAAAAACTCTAAAGAAGTTTTCACAGCAAGACCTGGGACCAGAATCTACTTTTCAAACTGTACACCTTATATTAGCACCCAAAACCATTTCCTTACACACTCCTCTCTGGTTTATGTTATCTGGTATTTATTCACACCAACTGGCTGAGTTTACTGTAGCTCGAAGTCTGGTCTTGCCTGAGCAGCATGCAGGCTGATGCTCAAGGTGATGTCTAGGGAAAAGGAAGCTGAAGTCAAAGATTTCTCTGATCTCTGGGGAAAAGAGCAAACAAACAAACAAACAAAAAACCACACAAAAAACAGTAACAAAAAAATCTACCTTATCACTGGTTTCAGAACTGATCAAAACATCCTGAAGGCTTGAATCTGAAGCCTAAATCACAAGAAGGATCAGTATTTCAGATATTTCTCTTTGAACTTTGATGAGTTAATTATAGGCATTGACAAGTTACATGTTGCAAAGCAAAGAGAGAGGCCGAAGTCTCCCATGAAGTCTGTAGAAGCCTCAGATTCCTCCACTAAAATTTAGGACTCCTTTATAGGATTGATAGGTCTGACACATGAAAAACTTAGGAGATATCACAACTGATTTTTAGATAATTTGTCATCTAGTGGATATGTCTCTTTAAGGATTCTGTCCAAGAAATTAAAATTTGGTGCCTGCAATTTTTAGGTATTTGCAAATCCTTCTAGGTACATCTATCAGCACCAAAGATGCCTTTGTAATTTTGACCATGTATCAGAGGACCTCTGATCAGAGGATGAAAACTTTGCTAATGTCCAGATCCAGTGAAATAGATTAAAAATCAAAATTGTTCATACTAAGTCCCAGTTAAACTCACTAAGGAAGATTCACCCATGTTTACTTTTTTTATTGGGTTGAAAACACAAAGTATCTTTTTGTCCAGAAAAATGCATGAGACTCTCCATAAAAATAAAGGTAGCATCTGGAACGCAGTCTTTCTGCTGTGGTTTTACACCAACCTGCAGCAAGCATTGGTGTGGAAGAGGAGAGATGCCTGGGACTTCCTTTACAGAAATTTCTGATTGGCTGTTCCACCTGTCCACCAGCAATTACCATAATTTAAAGAAGCCTTCAAGGGTTTAAGACTCTCCTATTTTCCCACTGAGATCAACAGCTTCCTGTGAGGGGACCCAAGGCACCACAAGAAAGGCAAATGGCACAAAATCATTTCAGCAGCTTGCAGTACGTGTACAATGGGGTATTCTCTCAGGAATTGATAGCTTCTTCATGCCATAAGGTGGCATAAAGAGGAAGAGAGATGCATCCCCTAGGAGCTGCAAATACTTACACATGTGTCTAAAGAGATCTGCTTGTGAATGTTTGTGTCAATAAAGGAGGTCTCTGAAAAATCCACAGAGCGTGAACTTCGAGGCAATGTATGTCGGACCAGATGAACATTTAAATTATGGTAACCAAGAATATCGGATGTCTTTGTTGTCATCTTTTTACATTGAAAATTTCTGCAACTGAAAAGGAAGATTTATCCCACATCAGTGAAAATACAGAGCTCCACATTTCTTACTTTGTGTTACCCATGCTAGCTCTGAAATCCTGTGTGTTTCATCAGCTGGACTATAACAGAGCTTTGAGTTAGGGGTGATTTGTTTGAGGGGACTTTATGGGAGTAAGGAAGAAAGACATGAGTTGAGGTTTTTTGCTTTAATGACAAGTTCACCTCTTAGCCTTCTTCTGTCCTCTGCTGGTTTGCTGTTCCAGTAATTTGTCATCTTGCAGGTTCACCAGTGCAGGATTGATGTCATAAAATTTAACGGTGCTAGTTCACTTGCTCAGCCGGAGCATGGATTTTACAGGAAGACTAAAGCCAGTATAGATATCTAAGAGCTGAATAATAAAATGTCCCTTCATCTGTGTATTTAATTAGCTGCTTTCCTCATGATTACAAAGATCAGTACCAGGAAGAGAGGAGCTTTTAGTTCTCGGTAGGTTAACTCCACACCAGAGGATTAGACAGGACCCAAACTGTGATGCTTAGTGTTCTCAATTCCAATACTTAATGTTCCCAATTCCAGGACAGAACTGGCATCCAGTACTCATCTATTCTGCTTTGCAGTGAGGTGAGACATTTGTGGAACTGAAAGCTCTGAGTAATTAAAAAGCAAACACACAAAAACCAAACCAAACAAAAAAATAGAATCATTTTGGATGCATTTTCATAGATTGCTGTTTTTAAAAAAGGGAAATATGAATATGTTATAAATGATAAATTCTTTCCTCCCCCTTGTTATCATTGGAACTATATTGCTTTGTCATACAACTGCTGCAAAGGCTAATCCTCCACACTTGGAAAATCTTCTTATTCTAACTGCCATGGCCCTGCTGAAGCCAGGGCTTATGTCCCTAAAAATAGGAGCAGGATTACTTAAGTTGCAGTTAACTGAAGTAGTTTAAAGGTTTTCAGATGTGGAGTGAGGAGAGAAAAAATTGTTATTCGAAACTATCAGAGTTCAAAATTACCATTTTAATCAACTTTAATTAAAGACTTCATACAATCCCCGCACAAAGGCTTCCAGCATGAATGAATTCCTATCCCATTATGAAAAGGAACCACCAGTAGGCACTTATTTTAACTCCTTACCTCAGGCTTTTCCTATCTGCCTCAGAACCTCCTGACTTTAGTTTATCAATTTCAACGTTACAGTGATGAGTACTTTAAGGAGGATTTAGGCACTTGCACCCACAATTGCAATTCCAGCAATCCCTGCTTACATATGGCCTAACCCTGGGCCTTTTGGGAAAAATCAGGCCATGGTGATGTTGAGGGCAGCCAAAGTGAAAGGCTCACCTTCCTTCTGAGCAGGCAGTCAGGAAACTGAGTCTCAGCTATATGCTAGGGACTGATAATAAAGAACAAACTAGAGGCAGAAGTGCATCCAAAAGTTCAATAGAAGATATCTGAACATGAAAACAGAGCAAAGAATCCAGGCAGCTGGAAATGTTCAAGAAGTTAGAAGATGTTACTGGGTATACTCTACTTTGGGAAGTGAAGGGGGAAGAGAATAAAATTTGCATGGGACTAAAACATCACTAGGCTTTCAGCCAGGTCTCTCTCATGCTTAAGCCCTGTTTGGATTCAGAAACTGGGCCTTCCTCTACTTAACATTCTTCTTCTACTTAATATTCACTATTTAAATTGAGGTCTATTCTGGGAGGCTTGGCTGGAGTGTTTCTGAAACAATCTAACAGGAAACAATTCCTTTCAAGAAATAGTAGGAACCACTCTTTCTTGCACAAGACACAGGAGAACAAATGCCCTTTTTTCTTTTTTTTTTTTTTTTTTTTTTTTTTTTTTTTTTTTTTTTTAATAGGCTCCTTCTAGGGGGTTTTCACCCAGGCAGAACAACCTATAGTTCAATTCAGTCTTCAGATCCAGGCAAGATGGATCTGAGAATGTCCCAACTGTGGGAGCACAGCCTGGTGCAAAGGGTAAAATTGACTATAATCTTTGACTCTGACCGTTCTCTCCACCTTCTCTCTCCTCTTTCTCTCCATCCAAGGTGTGTCACTCTATAAAGGGGATTGCTGAATCTAAAGAGAAGACAATGGGACAAAGAAATGTTCTAGTCCAATGTTAAGACATCAGCGTAGGATGGAAATCCTAGAGTTTTGGTGTCTCTGTTGCTGGGACAGTTTTTCTTTAGTATAAAACATAGAAACTGTTCTTTGACAGAGGACATTGTAGCCCAGGACATCTCCTTTTTAAACTAAGGACCCTGAACCTGGATGCCCAAATCATGCCCTACCTTTTTGTCTCCTTTATTCCTCCCAGTAAACTTTGATTCATTTTCACTCACCTGTATGTTTCAGCTGAGGATGTGAAAGATGTCTCTTACCATTCTCACCTCAGTGTTCAGGAAACTTACCTTTGAGATTGGAAGTATGATTTTGAATCAAAGAAAATTCAATTAAAAAATCTCATTTCTCAGTGAGTGTCCTGAAAGTCAAATTTTAAATGAAAGTTTCATCATGAGAAATTTTCTTGGCTTTGGATGTGGACGACTACCCAACTTTTAGCTCCTTGGGACAGTCAGAAAACCCATGAATGTAATCTCATGGTCCCTCCACTGTTTAATGCAGTTAGGACATGAAAACATGCAAGAGAAATGCGTTCTCCTCCTCAAGTGTCCCAGCAGCCCTGAGAGGATGTCCTGGCATGGCCAGTGCTCTCTGCTCAGCTGGCCAAGCCTACTCACATCTCTATTTTTTTCTTCCTTTTATTTTTTTGTTCCTCTCAGATATTTCTTACTCACATAATTGCACACAGTTGTTGCACAGCAAAGCAGCTCCCCCGCTCAGAGCAGACTGCACTCCCTTCACTGGAAGATGTCTCAGCTTTCTCTCAGGGAAGGTCACAGGCCCTGGGCATGAAGGAGACAGAACACTCCTTCCTTCTCTGCCCTGTGTGGGAAACAGTGACTTCTCAGTTTCATTTGTCACCTTGGTGCTTCTCTGCTGCTTAGTCCAAGGTGTCCCTCAGTTGCAATGAAAGTTTTCATGCCAATGCTTACAACCCCCTGCACACACTGCACATGAAGGTGAGGTACCAAATCCCCTGCTTCCACCTTCTTTCAGGAGATGCTACAGGATAGGCACTCTAATTACAAAATTACAGGGTTTTTACTTCTCTTCTGTCACATTCTCTCTCCTTAACCTTCAGCATAGGTAACAGTAGCTGAAAAAATATTCCAATATGCAACAAAATTACTTTTTTTCATTAATATATTTGGCTGTTGGTTCAGTGTTTCTGCTCAGATACAATTATGAGTAGGACTTCTGTATCTCCTTTCTGTTTACCTTGATTAAACTCCAGTGTAGACTTTATCCAAAAGAAGCCTTTGGGGGCAAACAGTAGTGGGGGATACCTCTGCTGAGTGAATAGTTGCAAGTAGGCTCATTCAGGGGATTGTCTTTCCACTGGCCCAGAAGAGTGAAGGCACTGTGCTCTGACCACAAAATTCAGTTTTATTGTTCTTCACAAATCTTGTCCATCATGTCAAACAGCCAAAAAAAAAGAGCAGAGCTCCTCCAGCTAAACTTGAGTTTTTCTGGCTGGACAGATGGTGTACCTTCCACAGCCAGTGTTTCCACCTTCCTCTCTACTGCTCTCCATCTTTCTGCCATGTTTGCGTAATCTGACTCCCACCATAACTGACAGGGCACTAAGGAAGGTCTCAGTCACTGAAGAGACTGGCTGGAAAATGTAACCCATGGATTGGCAGCAAGGCAGAAATGCTCAACTGGAAACCCAGTAGACATAAAGATATAAATAGACCCATGCCTCGGTCCAGGTCAGATCCGTCTCAGGAACCCTATCCTTGAACAGTGAACAAATACAGAACTTCGGTTTCTGCAGCTATCTGTGCCTGGCAACTGTCAGGAGCACAGTCTGTAAAACAAACTCAAATATATTTTGCCAGAGATTTAGCTAACCACTCCGTGGAAGTGCTATAATGCATTAGTATAATAAAAACTGCTAAGTATTATAGTAAATAATCTCTCTCCTATAATTTTTAATCAATTCCAGCAACTTTCTTCCTTCAGGTAAAGATTTCTAAAAATTATATTCTTTATGTTAATTTCCTTAGATAAATAATGCTAAAGAACTGAGGACTTTCTAATAAATCAGTGTCATAACAATAAAGTAATGATCAGCGAAATTTCTTAAAAAGAAACCTTCCTATTTGGAGTTTATCTCATTTATTTCCAAGTAAAATATTTAACAAGTTAGACAATGGATAATAAAACATTTCTATTACAGTTTAGGGAGATATGCCCTCAGTGTAGCTAAAAGCTCCACCAGATGATAAAAAATTGATTTTTTTTAATTTATTTTTTTAATCCACAAACTTATCCACAAAATCCAAAATTGTGGATTTTGCGTTTGATATTTCTAACAGTAAATGGAAGTGAAAAATGTTTAATATCTATTTATTTAACTCTAACCCCATCTTATTCCAGCTGCTTCATATGGCTCTTTTCCTGTTTTCACCAAACAGATTACTTTGGTTTAACTACATGCAATATTTGTTATACATTGTGTGACTGCTGGAAGTATCTCAGGTTTTGTTTCTTTTTGCTGTTCTCCATGTGATGTTTCTTTTATTTTGGTCACTTAATATTGTTCCTGGTTTTGTCAACCTAGCTAAATCTTCTGGGACCTGTTGATGTCATGGTGATCTGTGACCTTGTAGAAAAATAAATTATGGATTCATATGGGATGGCAAAGTGCTCACAATTTAATCTGATGAAGTTTTTCACTTCAATAATTACCTTCTGAAATGCAGTAGCAGATTTCCATTTTCATCCAACAAACCTCTCAAGCAGGGGATGCAGTTCTTTCAATATTCTGAAGTGTCTAGAGATTGTACTTAAGACATTTGATACAGAAATCTCTTCTTTATGTCTACTAAGGCATCATAAGAAGTGATTTTCTCTTTCTCTAGTAGCTGCTACTTCAAATACTCAGGTTTTCCTCATTGACAAACTGCATTGCTGAAACTATTCTGACACATGTACTAGTAAGGAACACATTGCATAAGCAGTAGTTCAATTTCAGATGCATACAACAGGCTGTGCAAAAACATGTACAAATACATGTACAACCCCTCCTTGTGGTTCCTAAATGGTTTATCAGCAGAGGTCATGAGCCAGTCATTGGATCCCTTCAAGCGATCTCTTGCAGCTTTTCAATCTGATTGTAAAATTACTGTATGCTTAAAACTAAGATCATTATATGCCTACAGAAGGGCATTTGGCAGTGATGGACTCAGTTCTGATACGTACCATAGGTTTCCTGGGTGATTTTCAACCAATGTATATACTCTTGCTCTGTATTTTTTCCACAATTTTAAAATCAAAACAAACAATAACAAAATCAAACAAAGAAAACCCATCATACCCCACAGAAACTAGGAATATCATTCCTATCTTTCGTGACAGGGATTTGAACTCTGTGGGAAATGCATAGCTTCTGAGCATACCAGGTGTGTGTTTGCCTACAAAAGGCCAAAACTCTTTTAGAATCTCCAGATGCTGTTGTGGCACAGACAGTAATTTCTACTGCATATAAAGGATTTTAAACTTCTAAACTATTACAGAATTCTCAGCTTTCAGAAAAGAGGTGAAAAACAAATGTTCTAACAAATTTTCCAGATCCTTTCTGATAATTGTTATTTTTCATTTCTAAGACTTTAGCACTATTGTAAATACCACGTGTCTTCTCCTAAAACTGCTGACAAGAATGACAAAAATTATGTCTCTGCATGCTTAAAAATTCTTTCATCCCATCCCAAAAGAACAGCTAAAAAACTTGTTCTTTCACTATTTTTTAATCTCTCTGAGCTATCTCAGGCTACATGCTGAGCTAAAGAGTTAATTCTTGGATTCTCAGATGATAGAATGTCTTACACTCTCCTACTGTTCATCACATTTCCTGTACAGTTTCATTCAACATCTACCTATAAATCTACCCTTGCCTTTTTTTCCTTTTCCAAACACCCTGCAATTCTGCTGAGAAGTGACCACCTGGACAAAAGGGTCAATCCACGGCCTGATTCAGAACCAGAAATCATATTATATGCTCTCTTTCAGGAAACATGATTTAATCATGGGACAGAAAGTGGTGCTAGGGGCTATCTAATTTATCACTCTGTCCAAAAGTAAGATTAACTTGTTTTACAATGCTTCAAATAGATGTTTGTCTAGCAAGTTCTAAGAGCTCTCCAATGATGAAGCTGCTAGAGTCTTGCCAAGAAACCTATCCTGCTCTTTGAAGGGATACTAATGAAATATGTAAAGCAAAGCCTAACCTGATGATTTATAAGAGAATGATTAGGGTTGTCAGATGGTTCTATATAATTTCCAGTCCTCTCTGAAACCATGAAAATGTGCTTGTGTTTCACAAGGAGCGGGTGTAGGGATCCACAACACAACAAAACTGAAGATGCAGAGGCCAGGCTTTTACATGCAAGAGACAGACATCTAGAAGAAATAGTAACCATATAAACTTCTCCTAAAAGAATTATCTAGTTCTATTCTGTTACATGGGGTCATTGGTCGGAGACAGACAAATGACACAGCTCCCCCAGGGTCATCAACAAACAGCCTGTTTTATTGTTTGGAACTTCTTTTTATAGGGGGTTTGAATTGCTCGGGCTTGGATAGCTGATTGGTTGGGACCTCTGCACCGCCCAGATCTCTGGCCAGTGATGTGCCTGCATCCAGGGTTGAGCAGGGTTGGTTGAGGTCTCTGAGTTCAAATCTATCCTATCATTGCCTTATCCAGGGACTTGTGTACTTCTGAACTAGGTGAGCCAAATTGGATTTATGTTATGGCCAGATTTATCTTGTCCAGCTACAGACCAGCTGTGCTATGACAATTCCCTCTTTATATTTTATTAAAAAATGTAAAGTGTTCTCTGTTATTCTCTCTGCAAGGGCTCTTTGCAGATAGGATGACACAGACAGTATGAGTCTAACTTGAATGCTGCCCACCCAGCTGGACAACCTACCTCCCCCAGCCAGTGATGTGTCCCATGTAGCACTGGAGCTGCAGCCCTCACCTCTTAGGAGATGTCAGGAGAGATCACAATCCTTTATGCTAACAAGCCACAGGTTAACTGCCTAGAAGTTAAAAAGCTATTACTTAACACTAAAAACAAGAAACCATTTAACTTTTAGAACTGTCAGAAAAACCCAACTAACTGGAAAAAACAATTTGTAAACAGAAAAAACAAATTGTAAACAAATAAAGTCCTTAAATGAACTGTCACTTCAAGAGTCTCAGACTTTCATGAGGTAGGTGCACAGGTTGTTTCAATCTCTCTTCTGCACACGGTTCCATGACATCTGTTGAGGGGCCATCAGGAGGATGATGCCTGTGGTCCCAGGAAGGATATAGGGCAGGACAGACACATCTGGCAGGTACCCAACACATCCCAGTGTCCATGGAAACACAAACGTATCCCCATCCCCAGGTGATGAGATTCCACAGGCCTTCCCTCCTATTGGTGATGCGGTCTCACACCATTACTTTGGGTTTGGGCAACTGAACATCACTGGATGATTGTAATGATGAAAAGTGATTTAAAATGGCTGGGTTCTGGGACTTTTCTAATACTCTCAGGTGATTTAGTGTAGGGGTAGTTTTAGCTACCCTGATCTGTGGAGATTCACCACACATTCTTCCGTTTGGTTTATCAAGTATATGTTTTGAAGTACCTTGTGCTCTTTCCACGTTGGTCCTGTTGCTAAGCAGGAAATACCAGCGCGGTGTGACACACCCCAGACCTGTAGGAAATGTCTCATTTTCTGTGTATGCAGGACCATTGTCTGTTTTGATGGTATGGGAGGGGGAGTGGGGGGGAGCGAGTACCTAAAACAACAAAGGCTGATTGCCAATGTGTGATGGCATCCAGACATTTTTCTCCTGTGTGAACTGTAGCCCATCTTGCTGATGAAAAGGTATCAATGGATATAGGTACATATTTCAGACCTCCAAATGCAGGAATGTGTGTGAGTTCAATTTGCCAGATTTGCAAAGCACAGAATCCATGAGGGTTTCCCCTGTCTGGAGTGGTGCAGTGTGGCCTTGGCAGTCAGACCAGGTATTAACTATATTTCAAACCTATGTGTTTGACAGCTGGAACTGCCCCTGTAAAGCACTAACACCTTGGTGGAAAAAATTGTGTGATGCCTTTGCTTGTGCAGGCATGTCTGGTTGTGGTGCTGAGATAAATACAGCGTAAGATTTCATTAATCAGTCTCATTGATAAAATTTCAGTGGATTACGGTATCTTGGTTAATTCTTTAAGAAGCTTTAACTTTACTTGGGATGAATGCTGGCTATCAGGCTGGGCCACAATAATTTTTTAAAGGATTCCTGTGAATATGAGCAAATTATTACAAACATCAGTGAATGATGGATTAGACAGAGTAATTTAAAGGGTTTCAATGTTCATGCAGGCTTTGGCCTGGTGAGCACTAGTTGATCACTGTCCATATTTGTCACTTCACTGTATGGTACTAACTAGATGTGTTTACATGAAGGGAAATAATTTTGTTTGCTGTGGTAGCTGAGTTATGAGAACTCACCTCTGTTTTCAACCTTAACAAATATAAACAGGAACATAGTTTAACCTAATAAATTCAGATAACATGTGCTTGTCTTATTATGAACAGTAAGACAATACATCCAATAAAACAATAAGCATTACTAAACAAGATTACTTACAACAATTTAAATGCTTACCTTCACCCAGGGTCTGTCACAGCTGGACTTAGGTAGCCTTTTCTGGAACACAGTTTCTAAGTTTACCTCTAGAAGAGGATTCAGCTTTTATAAGGCCAAATTACAAGTCAAAGTTACTTGATTTCATCTTTTTAGGATAGAAACACCTGGGATTTATTGGCATACCTTTGTTTATTCTCCTTTTCCTTTTTTCAGAAGATTTCAGATTTTTTCCCTCTCTAATGACATACATTTAATTTAAAATATAATAAGACCTCTTCAAATCCAAAGTCATAAAACTGAAGACGGCATTTTCCCACCTAGACACATTTTTAAAGTAAGAGCTATTTGCCTTCTTACATCTTTAGGTGAGATTGACTTTACACAGTACTCTGAAGAGTATAAATTTGTCCTGAAAATATTGATTTCAGTGTCCTGAAAATACTGACTCATCTAGAATACTGTTTTTTGAATTTGAAAAAGTTATTTAGAATACTTCTGTGTGCAGAAGTTCAGTAGAAAGCAATAAGGACAACACATTGATTTAACTTAGAAAGCTGTAAAGTAAGACTGATATAGTGTGGAGTAGATGGAAAAGAAAAGTACAGTGCTCTTTTATGATAGAAATGTAAATTGACTAAGAGGTTTGACAGCAGTACATGCTAATATTAGGGCAGTTAAAAATAGCAGGTCCTTGTAATCACATTATTTTGTATGTGATATCCCAAGCACAAGGAAGAACAAACTCACTGAAGAAAAAACTGGCCATTTATTTCTGGTGTATTTAATAGTTTAGATCCTTTCCTCTTGCATAATGTTATGGTTGAGTGACTGTCATTTAGTTTTCATTAGCTCTTTAAATTTCCCCAACCGAATACCTTGCTATTAAAATTCTAAAACTCAGCCGATAGATCTTGAACATTTTCAAATTATTCTGGTGCTATGATAAAAAATTGAATGTTTGGGACATTGCAGAAAGAAAAATATTTGAAATCTAGTGCTTTTGGAAAATATTTAGTAAATTGAGCTTTTTTTTCCTAGTTGCTAAAAGTATCTGATCAATGTTCTTAAACCACATTGTACCTCCTCTTGTGCTCATACAGAGGTAGATCTTGGTTACTTTGACAGGTATATGTATTTTAGAAAACATTTCCCAGGCCAAAACTTTTGCCTACTCTTCTTCTTTCTCCGGAGAACTGTTACAATTCATTTTGCTTTTCATTGACTGAACTCACAAACCTTAACAAAGGCTGGGGAAAATCAGAACTTTTAAATTAACTTAGAAAGATCTTGTCCATGGCTTCTCTGCTAATGCAGACCATATCTAGATCACATTTAGCTCTTTCTAACCTTATCTACTGCTTACAGTGTCTTATGGGGTGACTAAACCCATACAGATCCTCATCTTTGTAAACTATTCTCTTTCTTATACCCAGGAATACAACTCCAGGGCTCATCACTGCTTGAATAGCTGATAAATACATAGTTCTGTGACACAATGCAGCAGTGAGAGGTGGATCCTCCTTCAGGGGTTGAACTGTGCAGCTAGTTAGGTAGAGTTCAGAAGACCTTGTTGTTAAAAACAGTTCCAGTTCATAGCCGTGCCATTCACACCCAGCTGGTGTGAGGATTGTTCTTCCTCTCACTATCCTTTTCATCCTTTGCGTTCAAATTCAAATCAAGAGGTCTTACTCTATCTCCATGCTCCAAAGCTCAAATCTAGTCTGAGCATTCAAATTCAGCACACTGGAGAGATTTGAATGGGCTGGAAATACCTCTAAGCAAAGCTTGCTACCATTGTATTTAAGGGTCTAAGAATCTAGGAGCTAAAAACCAAGAAATTAAAGGAAACTAGTAGAAATATTTCCCCTGCAAAAAGCTGCAGATTGAATTTTCTGCAGGAATATGCAGTTCTGTCAGAGTTTTGAGCAAAATAAGGCAGCCTAGGAGAAGATATGACCCATTCACCCACCTCTCTGCTTCTCGCTGCCTGCTCTACCGAGTGCCCCAGCTGTATGCCACAGACTTCTATGGGCGTTCCGGCATATTTTCCCCAAACTGCCCATCTGATATCTTCCTGTAAGAGACTTCCAGAGTTTCTTGCTCCTCACTGTCCCCTCAACAAACGTCTCTGAGAGTTGGCTAAGCCCACAGTTCCTCTAGCTAGTTGCCTCTTTCTCAGCTAGTTGTACCCCTACCCCACCCCGGTACAGGCTGGAGAAACACCCAGACCTGATAAATGATCTATCTGTGCTGGAAAGACTACAAAGTCTGCATTTAGGAGAGCCTGAATTCAACTTTTGGAGGCTTAGTTCCCTTGAAAATATTATCTTAAACAGAACATATTTCCTAATTCAAAATGAGTGGAGAAGTTAAATTATACTCTTTTTTCTGACCAATTGCAGTTTTGCAGTTTGGTTTCTGTTGCTAACCTAAAGGGAAGACTGGTTTGGTGATTCATACCAGGAAAATAACTCTTTAAAGTACATTTTGTACTGAAAAGAATTAGAATAACCTTTAATTTATAGTATGAATCACCAAAAGACATATTTCACAGCTAGTGCATCATACTTCCACTGTGTGGTGGTCCCCTGGATGGGAGGTGTGCTTTGTGCTTGCCTCTGTCAGTTGGTCCATTATCTATGATGGCACATTGTGACTGCTGTGCTTGCACTGCGATTGACCCCCTCCTCTCATTTGAGAGCCACCAAGATCTGCCACGTGGTGGAAAAGAGCTGTCAAACTTGCTCCAGGCCTCAGGAGAAGAGAAGATGCCCTGATCATCTGCCACCTTGGGGGTGTTTCCATCTGTGTAGTGAGATGAAATGTCTGCACAAGCAAGGACAGGCAGGAGCCACACCTGGCTGCTGGTGGGCCGCACCAGGGAGAAGAAAATCCTAGTTCAGGCCTTGTGTTGGCAGCTTCCTCTACATTCCAAACTCTGATGGGCTTTACACACATCCAAACATACGTGACAGATGAAAAATAAAAGGATGTGAANTCGGCACAGAAACAGCAGACTTTCACGGCACTCCCCAGTCTAGTCTGCAAAGCAGCGAAGCATAAGTGATTCTTCCCACGAACCCCGGGGCCCCCCTCCCAGCACCCCGGAGGCAGCCCCTGGCGGCCCCACCCCAAAGGGGCGCATGTCAGCGAGGCGCGGGGACGGCCTCGAGCTTACAGCGCCCCGGGGTAGCTCTGGGGGGGCCGGAGTCGCTCGCAGGGACACGACTCGCTGCCCCGGGGGTCGCTCGGCAGGGCCCACGGGTGCTGCAAGCACGGCAGCCAAAAACTCGCATAGGAACAAGAGCGGGCCTGAGGACGAACCTCGGGACACGACGGGCAAGTACTCCCGACGGCAAGCACTTACAGCGACTTTCAGCTCCCCCTCCTGCGGCCCCAGCCCTCAGGGGATTCCCCTTCTCACACAGCTGGGTTGGACTGAGGTTTTATCACCTACATGTCTTTGGTGAAAAAGTTACCAGAAATTCATTCTTAACAGATCCACAAGCTGGCACCTAAAAGTTGGAGTTCATGGCGGATTTACTCCCTTGTGGATTTAACCCTGAGGGATCACTGATCAGCACACCTGTTAAAACAGCTGCTCTTGGCTATATCCAGTTTCCAGAAGTCCTTGAAAGAGTCTGGAGTGTTTTGAGATGCAAACAATGGCATGGACTCCTTTGGGGAAGTCCCCTCCAGTTGGCAGGCTATGTCATCACCAGGCATACCTGTGTGCAGTGTGACTGCACCAGCCCTTGACTTAAAGGAGTGCTGCAGGGAGCAACTCATTTTACCAGGCAGTCTGGGAAGGGAGGATAATTCTCCCTGTGTCTGGTCAGCACGCTTGTCAATCTACAAATGTATATAGTTGGTTTTTTTCCCCAGCTATAGCTTTCCCTGAATTTTTTTTCTCTAACAAGAAGAAAGTATCCCTCAAGTATCCTGTGCTTTGTTGTTCTTTCCATGTAGGGTTACCATGTACCTAACTACCAGCAACTCTCCTTATTCTTGCCTAGATTTATCTGCATCAGCACTGCTGAATTTTTTACACAAATTACATCACAGAAGAGCTCATTTTTGTTGATTTTAAAATCTTGTAAATGGAGATAAAATATGATTGATTGATTGATTGAGAAAAACCTTAATTGAAAAATATTGTAGCTTCATTAGGTAATCTGTTGCAATGCATCCTAACCTCCCCTATAAAACAAAGCAAGAGCTGAGCCAGTATTCTGATTTATGAGAGCATAAAACACTTTCCCAGTTCTACTTGCTTGATGCATTCACTCTTGTACTCACTAGTCCTGTAGTTTTAGCCTACTTCCCTGGCAACTGCACCATGTTATTCAGTGTTTCATGACACTTGTGGGGGAAAAAACAGGTAAGAATCATGGGTTCTCCATCTTTTCAGACTTCAAGGATTTCATTCATGACAGTGTGGGGAATTATGACAAAAATTCGTGCAAATAAAATATAGTGTGTATGAAATTGAGGTTGTGAAAAATGTATAACATGATTTTAAACCAAGCCAGGTGCTCCGCAGATGGCCACGCTTATCTGATCTCCTTTCCGGGGAGAACAATAAGCATGGCCAGGACAATTTACAACAAAATAAATGTGGCCGAGTCCAAGATGGCCCTCGATCGAGGACCATCAACGCCTGATATGGATCTGGAGACAAGCTCGTCAGCATTCGGGGGGCGATGCCAGGAAATCCACTCAGTTCCCGAAACTTGGACAGGAAACCTTTTCAAAACGTCAAGCACCGGACCCGCATACCAAGATTTACAATAAACCTCGCCCGAGGATACAAAATTCACTATAAAATCTGGACTCTAGGACTTACCAGTGTGGACAGGGGGAATCAGTCTCTGAGGGGACTGTCAGCCTGCCACCCGCACCGGTGTTGTTTTTCTCTTTTATTGTGGTTTTTCGTTGTTGGTGATGGGATTGTTTTAACAAATCATATTTTTATAGCTTGATATCGCTTTTCATTCATAGCAACAGGATGCAGACAAGAGGCGAGGATTCTACAGTGTCACTGATGTATTTATTGATTTACCTATTATTTACGTGTTGCTACAATTTTGAGGCAGTTTTTAATACATTTTGGGGATTTTTTTATCTGCTTTTAAAGAGACTAAACAACAAAACTTTAACATTTCCAAAGTGCTACAATCCCCACGCAGCACAGTGGTAGGATGGCCGCTGTGTCTCCTGACATAAAGTAAGACAAATGCTGCAGTTATCAAAACCACAGCGAATCAATTGGCTGTTTATATGTTCCTGTTCCTTCTTCGTAGTAGCCAGACTAGCATCCTGCAGAGATAACTGCTCTCTACACACCGTTGGGAAGTCATTCTTCAGTTGTAGTAAGTTAGAAAAGGCCAAAAATGTAAATTAAATTGGCCTTTTATTGCCAGCATTCCAAACTAAGTGAAGTTTAACAGCACTGAGATATACTCGCTGTTATCTGCAATTTCAGCCATAAGACTAGCACTTCTGGAGCAGAGAAGTAATTTACCTCAATCTTCCATGAGTCCTGTATTCTCTCCCAGAAGAAGTGTTCTAGCTAAACCATTAGGGTTCCAGATAAAACCTTGAGGTTGTTTTCCCCGTGGACAGTGTATCACACTCCTTGCAAAACAACTGCATACTTGCTTCAAAATATTTTGGTAACGTTGGTTTGTAATAGTCGAGCTGCAGTAGGAGTGAATATACTCGAGGTCATGCAGGAGTCCAAAAGAGCTGAAAAAGAAGAAACATAATGCATGAATAAGCAACTAGAATATGACCAACATCTAAGTTTGACACAATTTAGGGACTGCTAATTTAGATGGTGTTTATAGGGGTTCTATCTGCAAGAATATACATAGGAAAAAAATTAATTATTAAATTTGCTCCTCATAAAAATTCATCAAGTGTGTCACACTGTGGTACTATTTTGTTCTGTTCAGTTTTACAGTGAGACATCAAAGCTTTATTTGTGCACAAGATAGGAAACTTCAGTAGCCAGGGTCTAAATCAATAATTCTACCATGGATTCAAATAACCTTAAGGTAACATCCTTCTGTGTCTACTTGACAGCAGTTCCCTTGAATCCACTGCAGCAGCAAGAATTAACCATAATGAGTGACTGCCATGGCAAGGGGGTGGGAAAGGCTGAGCTGAACAGCAGGACCAGACATGGAATTGATTCAGTGTAACCCAAATGTGAATAGGTACTCCCACAAAAAAATTCACTGACACCAATTCATCCACCCTTACAAAGTTGTCTAGTACTGTCACCAAAACTGCTGCAAAAACAGAAACTCCCCAACACTAACAATTTTTTGATGTTAGATAATCAAGGCATTACTTTCTTTTGGCCAGGATGTTATTCTGGCCAGGATGTGCAATGGAAATAATTTCATCCATGCATGCTCGGGCTGTGCAGTGGAAATCATTCCATCACACATAACTCTTTACCAGATTTTTCACATGTTTATACAGACAAAGCCCAAAGAAATTCCTGTTGATTGATCTTAAATTACACAATTCTTAGTATTTGGTCTCCTGTTGGTTATTGAGCCCTTCTCTTTCGATGCTAATTCGGCTTTCATTCTTTGGTTCTCTTATCAGTTTTTCCCAGACCAGGTGTCTCCGACCGCTCCAGGGGGCGGTGTTCGGGGATAATGTTCGTTAATGGTCGTTATCTCCTGTGCATCTCCTGCCCACTCTCAATCTGTGTAGATGTTAAACTCATCAGATCTCGGCCGGTGAAGTGTCTTAGCAAGAGGAACTTCAATTCCCTTCCCCCTGAGCGAGGGCGAACAAAACCGCGACTAAAGTTTCAAAGAAAAAATTTAAAGTTTTATTGTTTCCAACAGTACCATGAGTAATTCATCAGGTTATCCTGCCTGTCTCTAGAAATGCACAGCTCTGCCGGCCCTGTCTGTCAGCCTGCTGCACACAGGACATTGCAAATAGTAAAAAGTGGTGAAGCATATGCAGCAAAACTAAGCCTTAAGGTCATAAAGCTTCTATGGGACACCAGGGTGTTCCTTTGACAGAGACACTCAATTGAGACATTACACTATTATAGCTGCCTGATCAACTTTAATTCAGTTTTTCTTTTATGTATATCCATATGTATATGCAGATCTACTCTTAAATTATGTTTCTTATTTTTAGTCCCATTCCTCCACCATGCTCCCTATTCATTTCTGAGTCCTGCTGTTTCCTCTCTCCCCACACTCTTGCTTCTTCCTTATGCCCAGCATCTCACTCAGCTATGGTAGGCATCTGCAATATCTGCATTTACAAAGGGAGCATAATTTTTCTGGCAGTCTAGTGGATTTCTAGCATGTGGCTGCAGATGGCATGAGGGAGGAATAGGGGCTTGTTCATGAAAATCTCCTTAGTCTCTACTGAGCAGACAAAATTTATTCTGAAACCTTCCAGCTTGGCAAGACAGCTGAAAGTAGATTCAGGGGTCCCCTGCTACCCCTTTAGCTAGTCCTTGCCTCACATACAGGAAGCCTAATGCTGCTGAGAATCTTTCTGGCATGGGCTGAAGAACCTGCTTTCCCGCAGACATACCCCTTTTTGGAAGCATCTGAATAGAAATAAAACAGCCCATGGCTCTTTTGAACATAAATATGACAAGCCATGACTATTCTTAAATGAGTACCAAAAATTGGACCTTTCTGGAAGTATCACACAAAGTTCAGTTGTAATTGTGCTTCTAGACAAGTCTCTGAGGATGCAAGTAAATTTACATTGAGAACCACAAAACTAAATTGTCTAATATACTAATTAATATGTCCCATTTGAATAAATTCCATATTATCTAATCTGAATATTAAAATTCCTTTCTGTTAAGGTCTGAAATGGGTACACAGTACTGTATGGGGAACTAAGCATCCAAGTACTGGATTATCTACATTACAGCAATGCATATGTGGTTAGAGGGGCTGATTATGAAGGAATCTAGCTGACTGACATCTTGAATTCAATTCTCTGAGAGCAGGAGAGACTGTAATATAAAAATAGATACAAGATAAAAATAAAGGTTCTAGACCTATATACATCAAGGACCTGTTTTAGAACTGGGCTAACACAATAGGAACACATTTATTTGTGTTCAAAAGTGAAGTTTGGTCCTTTGTATGTAACATGAATGATATTTTTTCTTGCCGGGTAGTGAACGACTTTAAATAATGAGGAGTGTTTTATGTAACATCTGCTGGGAAACAGTCAGTATTTTGTTCTCTCCCAAACCCTCAGTCCCATCTCCCAGGAACAAATGCTTGTGTCTCATGTCAACAATCCAGGCATATTTTTCTGCTAATATTTGTCTTTATTTGAGGAAAAGGTTGCACCTTTGCCACTGGATCACCTGTCACCTATGGCCTTTTTTGTCCAATTAAACACCTACATGTCCCATCGATGTGTTCATCCTCTCAGGTCTTAGTTCCTGCTACCAACTTCTTTCTTGCTACTCTTTTTCCACAAATATAGTTTGAGTCTACTGTTTTAATTCTTTTCTGCATCACCTCCTTTTGCTCAGTCCCAGCAACCATCACTTACCAATATTCACTGCTAATGTCCCGGGTAGTTTATCCTACCTTACCTATAGCTGTTCACTCATTATGAGGACATCAACTTTTATCTTCAGCCAGCCCAACTTCCAGTTTCTTACATGACAGCAATAGTGCAAATAGTTAATAATTCCCTTGTAAAACAAAAGACGTAAGAAAGACAAAGAAAAGTAGAAGATAAGCTCTTATGATTCCTTTGGATCTTATGCTCTTGCAACAGAATCTCTATTCTCAACTCTAGATTTTTAATTAATATAGTTGTTCTTTAACTACATCTTAATTGTTTAACAACCTATTCAACTACCTGTACTTTCCAGTAAGAGTTTGCTGAACACATAACTGCAAGATCCTCCTTATGGCTTTCCAGCAATTATACTACAGACTGGAGCAACATAATGGATCCCTTGTTCGAGTCTGAGCAGAACATACACCTTAAAAATACAACAATATTCACTGTCTTGCAGCAATTAATAAATTCAATGAACAAGCATTTAAGTGCTTTCAACACATTTAAAATTGAATTTAGTTGAAGATTTCTTCCAGTCTTTAGTATGCACTGTCTTGTTTCGCATATCCCTGACACCTGATTTTAAGGAATCATTCCAAGCTCTTTTTAAACTTGACTATCTTTCTCTTTGGAGACTGGTATGACTCATGCTCCCCATTATCATTGTTATGGTCTTCTTTCTCTGGGATGTGCTTACTGAAATGCTGAGTTAGATTCTCAGCAGCAGTAAACATACATTGCTTTACTAACCTTCAAGGTGCCAGGCTAATCTATGCAAGATGAGTATAAGGGGCCCAGGTTTCAATTTTATCCCATCATAGGAAAAACATATATCAGTGTTTTTCTCCTTGGTACTTCTAGGCCACAATAATGATGACTTCTGATTTTCAACCTCATTTGATTTCCACAAGATATTCTTAGCACATAAATATTAATCGTCTGTGCAAACAGGAAGATACCTGTTTACACTGAGTACATACTATCACTGAAATACTTCCTAGGCCTGGGTTTTTCCCTCTGAACCAGATGCAATTCCTTTTCAGTGATTTAATTGCTTCCTTTCCATTTAATTACTTTGAAGATTAACTGCAGGCAAGTGTATTCCAATAATAGGCTCATCTACAAAGAACAGGAAGCTTTCCCTGTGGTCGAGGGAATTCACCACTTCCGACTGCGGCTCAGCTATTTAGCTATCAGGTTTCCCTTTGCCCCTGGGCTTTATGTGTCACCTTGTCTGTTTGAGCATAAGGAAATGTCATGGGATGAACTGCTTATTCTTGAATTCACATACAGAGCTCCTGGCAGAAAAATCCTTCTTCTCCTGGGGGCAACAGATACAAATATCTCAGGCCCAAGTATTAGATTATTAATTATATATCATTAATGTTAATGATATCTAGAAGATTTTCCACCAATAAATTTCTGGGGAGAAAAAGATCCTCTGATAATAAAAGATTATCTGGGCAAAGATCCCTTCTTGGACCTAATATGCATATTGCAAAGTGATTTATTCAGTCTAGCTGTCATTGGAATTACTTCACTTCAAAGCTGGGACTGAGATTGTTGCTTTCTGTACATAATAATGACATATCATGGGAATTTGTTTTCCTCTTCTTAGATGAAGACTGAGTATTATTTTGAGACTATTTGTAGTTTGAGGATTAAGGGATTTGCAAAATTTTTTTTTTTACTTCAGATTACGCCTAAATCCATCAGAAAAATTTATGCTGAACAAAAGTGCTGTGAATTGTGAGCTCCCTACTCCTGACTGACCCCTTGCAAGAATTAAATACAACACACACATAGCACAGCACCACAACCTCTTGCACATCCATTAATTAGAAGAAGTTCATGGGATCCAGGTGGGGAAAAAGACCAGGGAACACTTACAAATAGAATGGCAGAAATTTGCATGTAAAAGAGGCACGCTAACCTCTTCCCTATTCTGTAGCACAATGCTCCCTAGGATAGGTGCCAAGAGAGGAAAACTGAAAGTATTCTATAGCTAATGCTAAAGCAAGTTATTACCTACCTTGGGTTAGGTAATTTATTTTACTGACAATGCTTGGGACATATTTTTACTAGAGTGCTTTTTATCCAAAAGTAGTTGTACACAAAATATTTTTCTGCCTCTCAAATTCTCAGAACGTTTCTGTTTATAAATGAAAGGTTTATGACTCACTAAATAATTGACATCAAGGGAACAATGAATAAAACACATTTTTGTGTTTTTTTGGTTTATTTTCTTTTTTTTTTTAATAGAAACTCAACCAAAGTAATTTGGTCTCCAGTTTATTCTCATTGGTAGAAAACTACTTATCTTAAATTCAGTAGAACTGCTAATGAGTTTTCAGACGCTTCCATTTAATCAAATTTTGGAGGCGATTTTTGTTGTCTCCTTTAATCATAGATTTTGTTTCTGTATTTCCTTTTCCACTGCTTGTGGTAGGTGGAAGAAGACTTCTCTTTCTCCTGCCCAGCTGACATGCTGCCTATTTATTAAAATGTACAGCAGTACAGTCATGGAAAATACAGCTATGTGAGGGAAATAGCAAGGGTTGTATCTAGGTTCTTTGTGTGTGCTACAGCTGGCAGATTAAACAGTTTTATGTAAGAAGGTGGGGAGGTGGTAGGGAAAAACTTGGCCTGTTTTCTCCAACAAAAGATTTCTTTTGCAATTAATCCAAAGGAGCGGGATGCTTATCTGCCAGTCTCACCCAAGAGCTTCTCAAGTTCTGACTTGGGAAAGGAAGGTTTACCCACAAATGTGACTTTCAGCAGCCAGTGCACACAGCTTCTGAGGCAGCTCCCAGGGCTAAATCTATGTTGTAGATCCATAATGAAAACGTACCAGCTCTTTACCCAAGCAGGGAAAGCACCTGCCAGACCATTCCACAAGCACATGGGCTAGCCAGAGCAGATGTCATATTTCTCCAGGCTAAACCAATGCCAGGCAGGAAATACAAGAAGAAACGAAGAGTGTTATGACAGGAAATAGAGGAAAGAGAGAGAATCGAGGTTAATTCATTTAGGAACAGAAGTGAGATGTTGAGTGTATTTTGACAAGGTGGTATAGACAGTTTGAGGGTAATTAAGTTTATTGCAGTACTGGGAAGTACTGGGAAGTTTGCAGTCTGATAACAATCCTGGGAAGTCCTTAATGCATTCTGATATATACTTGACTTGCACACCCTCTCCTGTGAGTTTTGAGATAGTAAAAACCCAAAAGGCCTGACTGAGGAAGAGTTTAGATAAGGACCCCCTGAGGGAAATGCTGCAGCATGAGTTTACCCTGTGTTAGACACACAGAACCTAAATAAGGAAAGCTTTCTGGACATCTTAGTTTTTGGAAAGACTCAGTCAGGTAGAGTGTCATGTGGGGCTCTTCAGGTCCTGCCTCTTCAGTCAGGATCTTCACCCAAGTGAAAGATGTGGAAAAAGGTTTCACCGCAACCTTAGTATAAATTTGGTTTGAAAGGTGACCAAGTACAAAACAGAAGCTCATTATTTGATTAGTCCTTGACTGCATGGAAATAGGTTGTTTAGGGAGAGCTACACTTCAGATAGAGAGCGGAGTGGGATTATAATGCCTCTAAATGTCTCTAAAGCTATCAGAGTCACTTCCAATCTAATGGAGGTAAACTCCTTGCCAATTCTTAGCCAATAGCTTTACAGTTATATATAGCTATAAACACTAGTCTTCATACAATTTTTTTTAACTCCTGTTTTACTCAAGGTTTATTCCTGTTCTTTGGCCACCATATTTGGATGCTACACAAATAATTAGAATAAATGTAAAAAACAATGCTTCACACACAGCAGTATGTGCCAGTGCTAATGACTATGCTTATGGAAAAACTCTTAGAAGAATCAAGAACTAGCAGTTATGAGCAGTGGCTGCTACCAGTTCTATCTCATTTATACCAAAATAATGGTAAAATAAATAGAGATGAAAATTAACTGTCTTTTCTTTTCCCATTCTTTGTGGATACAGACAAAAGTATTGTTTCCTTTTGTACCAACAGGAATGGCTTAATATTCTTAAAATTTCTTGCCTAAATGTCCTTTTCTGTCCTTCTTAGGCCTGATAGTACCCACTCTTCCAATCTTACTTCCTTGTGGCTTCTACAGCTTCTGATCATAGAATGCATCTTGTAGGATATATTTTGGTTTTTTACACTCTGTGCAGAATATCCATCTTTCCAAAAGAATCTGACATTGTTGATTCAACCCAATATGTGATCCACTAAGATCTTTATTAACAACTTGCTTTCTGATATTTACCATCATAATGAATTTGTATAACTGATGTTTTCTATACTATCTTGCCCTTCCTCTTAACCTTGCCCCTATTCCTTTTCGACCATGAGTTACATACTATGCTTCCAGTCCATGTCTCCAGACTTTTATTTTTACTATTATACTCCAACACATTTGAGGTCCTTCACAGCACTGTGTCAGATACAAAACTAATGAGCATTTTGACTATCCCACCATCTGTTTTGCTAATGAAAACCTTGAACAGAAGCAGATCTAAGGCAGACTCCCCACAGAACTCTAAGCATAATTTGATTTTTATTAATTTCTCTATGATGTAGTTATCTAATCAGTTTTGTGCCCACAGAATAAAGGCCATGTTTTTCTTATTTTGGACATGAGAATACCAACAGAGACTGAGTCAAAAACTTTGCTCAAGTAAATTAACATGTGTTCTTCAGCTCCTCATCTGTCCACAGGACCTATTACCTGATCATTGAAAGAGTGAATTATTATTTCTCTGTTTTATTCTTGGCAAATCAGTGTTGGCTTCTGGTTCTCTCCCTGTTGTTTTCTAGGTTCTGAAAACTGCTCCAGACTTATTCTGTGAATTGAGGTTAAACTGATTGATCTAATGCAGTCATCTCTTCCCTTCTTTTGTACTCTTCAGATGAATAGGTACTAACCTTCCTCTACTTAATAAAAGTCAAAATAGATGGACTTTAATGTCTTCATAGGCAGAGAAATATGCACTTCGAACTAAAACTAGGTATCTATCACACTAGTATTTAAATTGTAGTAATGCAAAAGCATTTGATTTCCTTTGGTTAAGGAAGATGTACAAAATCATTAGTTCATCTCCTTTACACCTTGAAAATGCTAATAGGAATAAAATCTTTAACGATATTTTGAAAGCTTTGGAGATCATTTGTTTATGGTCATTCTAGAATAGAAATTTTGATTCTGGCTTTGGATTAGGGTAAGTGTCTCAATGTCTTAGGGATATTGTACAGAAATGTTTTATGGGTGTAGAAAGTGCAAGCTTTTGGGGATGCACAATGAAAACTTTAAACTCCAGATTTTCAGCTTTATCTTTACAATCAGAACAGAAGATGAGATCCACACAGTCTAAGTTTGGCAATAGAAGAGTTAGTTGCCTGGACTACAGTAACTATGCAGGCTCTCCTTCTGGGCAATGGAAACGAGCTGACAACTCCTTCCTAAAAGTGGTACAAAGCGGATGAGATCTCTTTTTCACTTTCTCTTATTGGCACTAACATGTGTAGTGCAGATAAATTTTGCCAGCTACTTTAGGGAGACATTGAGGAAAGCACTGTGAAAATCGGTGCTTCTTTGTGGAATTGCTGCTGTTATCTCAAGTGTGTGAATCTTCAAGTTACACTGACATCCCTGCTGGATCAGCCTAGGATTCAGTAAACAGGCCAGTACAATATGAAATTTTCCTGTTCTTCGTGGTAGCCTGACATGTCAGAGTTTAGGCACACTAATAAGTGAATTTCTGCTGTTCTATGTTAGTTCAGTATACAAGTAAGGAAATTGCATTCTGAAGACTGTTTACTGGGATGGGTGAAATATTTCTGTCTTATTCCTTCAGTAGTGAAGAAGATGGTGTACTCCACAAAAAAAGAACTTTAAAAATGTGTTTACCGATAGTGATCATGCAGACAGAATTTGTTCCGATCAGAAGGGATCTCAGTATGTCTATGGACCAATCTCCTGCTCAGAGCAGGATCTTGGCCTAGATCAGCAATGAGATGTGTATAAATCAGGGTCCCAATCAAAGTGGTGTGCACTCCTCATGATACTTCATACTTCCATGAACTCACTGACTGTTTTCATTCCATTATTGGATCCATGACTTTTTAGAAGATTAGTCAATCAACCAAAATTAATGATACAACTTTCTTCAGCAGAACCACCATTTTTTTTCACATGTAGTATTGAAAAGTAGCCTGTTCACACAGAACTGCAACAATAAGTAAAATGAAAATCAAGCGCTTTTTTTCCAGAAATCAATGCTGGTTTTGCCAGACTTTTACATTCTGACACTGAGGGTCACCCATGCATTAAATAAGTCCATTGAAACTATTTTGGTGACGTCTGCATGATCAGTTCACTTTTCAGGTCTGTGATGTTCAAGGTACAGCAAGCTGTTTCTAAACAATTTGCTTTCTAAATTGCAGATGTAAATATATATGTGTATATGTATCTATGTATATATATATATACATATATATATATACTTGACATTTCAGCTACATTGCTTTGAACTAAATCATCTGACAGGCTTTCTTAATGCTAACAGCTTTAGCATGGCACTGCTTAAGTGATTCATATCCAGTGGAATGGCATCTGTTAGTGGCACAAAAGCATCTCCTGCCTCATAAGGTGAAACAGCTAATAAGAGAAAAGAACTTCAGTACTAAACGAGATTGGGCAAATTTTGTTCTCACGGATGTGAATGCAAATTTTACATCACTGAGTGAGAATTATCCGAGCTCTACACTAAGTTGTTACTACTAATGCTACACAAGATCACGTCATGATAGCACGGCGTGTAGCCTCTGGAGAAAAACAAAACTGCTAATGCAATTGTCATCATAAGAAATAGAAAACTGCAAAATGTTTCTCTCTTTCATATTATCTACAGAAAATTAAGTAGGAGAAAGACACAATCTTTTTTTCCTTGCAAAACAACATAGGGATAGAAGTCATGATTACTCTGGATAAACAGAAGTCATATACCAGATTAATCCCACCATTTTCTGTGGATCTATTTTTCTAGGTTTGTATAACCTGATATGCTAGACAGATTTTGGACTACAAAAGAAAAAGTATAATTTCCTTTTATCAAGTCCTTTGGGTCTGAAAAATTTTGATGTTAATCTTTCAAGTTTCTAACTGCAATTTTGTCATTTTCAATATCTGAAAAGAATGGAAAGATATAAAATTTTGCCAGGGAAACAAAATATCTCCTTTTTTAAAAGGATTTTATTGTCTTTTCATATTTGGTTCAGAATGAATGGAAAAGGACTCCCCATGCTCAAGGCAAGAGATTGGCACTTCAAGCACCTAAGGGAGACACCAGGTTCTCTATATTTCATGTGCAGATAGCACTGTTTCAACATTGTTTCAACCACTAGACTTCATCCAGGATGATGCTGCAGGTGACTAATTTTATTAATAGCAATAAATTGAGTGACTCTATGATGTACATCAATTGGGCCATCTTGGCTTGAAATTAAACAGATTGTGCTGTGCTCCACACAGTTTGAAGGGGGCCTATTGTGTCGTCCATGTATTTGATTTCCAGAGCAGCAGCAAAAGATATTGTATAGAAATCAAATCAGTAGGAAAATGTCTCAGCTGAAGTATATTCTGTCTGCAAGCAGAAAAGAGGGCAGAAGTCTTTTAAGGTAACTGTGAATTATTTAAAAATCTGCAAGTTCACCAACATTTTCTCATCAGTTATTCAATCATTAATAAAATTCACAGGTCTTTGCCAGCACCAGTCTGAGACTCTTACTGTATTGAGCAGTCAGAAGCTTGATAATCAAGCCTTTATATCAAAAGCTAGAAGCAGAAGTCAACCTTGAGGTAGGAAATCCATTAATTTGAAATCCTAATTACTTCACATTTTTGTAAAATGTTACTGCTCATTGTTGATGGTGTAGAGAAAATTACATGGAAATTAATTTTTCCCACAGCTCCAGAGATGACACAACATGATTTCAGAAGACTATATATTTGATTCATGGAAAAGAAGCAATCAGTCACAGAGGGCAGATTTTCCAAGCTGGGGCAGTACCTCAGGCTGCTGTCACAGGAGGGAGGGACTCTGCTTCACTGAGATGTCTGCCTTTCCCAATCTGTTGTCTCCATGTAAATGAGGAGCTTAGGCAACTTTTAAGGGGGCCTTTTTAAAAGCAAGATTTGTGGAGGGTGAAGCATTCAGAAAAGCAAAAACATTAAGGAAAACTTTATAGAAAAGAAATCAAACCAAATAATAACAAAAAGCAAAAACACAGGCCCAGAATTCAAATTGTTTTTTTTCTTATAATTTTTTCTCAGTTCTTCCCCTTGTTATCACAAATCAGCATGGAAGTTAGGTTTATTGTGATATCACAAGCAGGTAGACCATCAACAAATGCAGAAGTAATGTAAAAATGAGACATCTTGAAGGTGCCTGTCACATCCCAACTATATCTCTTACTTGTGTAAATCCTCTAAATGCTTTATTTTATGAAGGTATTTTAACATTGCTATGTATATAGAAAAATTATTTTAGCCTTAAAAGCCTATCTAACAAATATCTTTATATTTTTTAAGGACGCTACTACCTAATGTTCAGTCTTCCATACTTTGCAGGCATCTGAAACATTAATCTTTTAATCATACCAACTTCAGCTGATCTTTGGAAGAGAGTGAGAAATAAAAAGAAGAATCCTACAGATCTGGTTCAGAGAATCTGTTCATATTGTGGGATAATTCCTGTTGCTCTCTCTGTGACATTCAAGTACATCTGCAGAAAGAAGAGAGTAGCTCAGGACTTTAGCCCTTCACTGGAGAAATATTCATAGATATAATTTTACCTTGAGTGAATGGGGTAATAGATGACTCTTAAATTTCCAAGGAAATTTCTTTGCATGAACTTAAAGGAGAAGAGGGAAGAAGTGAATAATCAGGTATAGGGTCTGGGGGTAAAAGCATATTTGCATTGCTAGCACAGCATTTGGATGGATCACCATGTTCTAACACCAAACATAAGCCGGACTTTAGGAAAATTTAAAGACTATTTAGTGAGGGGAGTGGACTAGGAAATCTTCATGTGCCAGAGAGGGAAATGTTCATGGACTTGCATTAGCTCTGCTTTAGTCTACCTATCCCTATTGCAATGTTGCAAACATAGATTTAAATGCTGCTGCAAAAATTTAGTATTTTTTACTATTCTTGTTAGGATGTTTTCTTTCGTTACAATGTAGGCTTTCTTCTAAATGGGTACCAGGAAATCTAGGGTATAAAATGACATGACTACACCGACAGGCACAATTAGTCACAGTGTATTTGTCAAATCTAAATATATCTATGTTATTTTATTTCATTGCTGATTTTTCCTAAAAGTTCAGATTATCAAGTCAATTGTGCAGACATGCTAGAGTATGAGACTGGATGACACAAATTTCTGAAACATTGATAAAAGCAGATGAAGCAGAGAGGGATTAATGCCAAATCCAAGCAGATGTGTTAGGAATGAATGTTGATTGTTGAGGAATGGCACACTAGATAGAGTTTTATTGAGTCTGCAAGGGCACAGAAATATAAAGCAGAAGAAACAGACCCACAACTGGATGGCCTTTTGGACTTTTCTTTCGGTTCCTGAAAACATGTTGGTGGGCAAACAAACTGAAACTGTGTTACAGTGTCTTCTTCTCTAACAAAGATATGTTAAAGCTCCCAAAGGACCAAAAATAAGTGTAACTTCTGCAACAGCTTGCAAGTCTGACAAAACAGCAAACGACATGTTCTCATGATGGCTCCAGCTGATGGTACACAAAAGAGTCATATAGACTTTGTTTTACTGAAATTTCTGAATGTGATAAAGGAGGGCAATATTTAATTTTCAGTGAGTTTTGATGTATTGCTTTCATTCTGATAATTCTTTTTAGCAAAAAAAGAACCAAAAAACCTGCACTGCAGTCCAGGGATGGTGGATGCATGACCTGAAGAAAGAGCAGGGCTGTAACAGCATTGTAAACCAGGAGTATAGTTGCTCTTTCAAACAGGTGGAGAGAGTGGCATGGGTCTCTCATTTCTCTTGTTACAACCTCTAACATAGCTCATCCAACCTGAGTACAGAGCAGCAATGTTAACTTGGGAAGGTACAGCACTCAGAGTGGTACCATGGAGAAGAAAAGGGTAATCTTCATGGTCATTTAACAGATCATCACTGAATAAAACTTCAGTGAATAAAATCTCTACACTGCCTTGCATGCCCCAGCTGGACTGGCTAGTCCTTGTTTTGAAGTGCTACAGGGAACTCTCCAGAGTCAGTATGAGACTTTGGCATCTGCAGGTTCCTGAGGGTCTAAAATACCTATGAAATTTTGTCTCATAAGTAAGACAAACCTGGATACCTGTAAATGACTATCAGAATAAGATTTCAGAAGTAGCTCATTGCAAATCAACATGTCCAGATATAGCAAAAAGAAAATCACGATCTTTTGCAGTTACAACCCACAGAGGTATAAATACATATTGGTATGTATACACAATATGCATTGCATATAAATGCAATTCATATACATGCAGAAAAAGCTCATTCTATCTAGATATTCGTATATTAATTACATTCTCCTTTTCAAAGGAAACTGAAGGCCCAAATTGTATCTAAATTTCGTGGACATTCAATGCAGGAAACAGGAACCTTACCAACCCAGGAGAACCTACAATTTCCAATTAGGAGAGGAGAAGCACAAATCCCATACAGAATTGTAACACAATTCTCTTCCTGCAGGCAACCAAGAAAGTCTGGTGGCAAGGTCTCATCCTGATGCTGTCATTTTTGCTCTGCCCCTTTTGAGGCATTAGCTGGAGAACAGTTCCTCTTCTACATTAAGTGGAGAGGCTGCAATTTTGCCTATACTTCACATAGACTTCACAAAATTATAAAGGTATATAGGACCCTATGTTCTTGTATAGGCACTAGAAAAACTCAATCCACAAAGCAATTTCATTTTGCCTATCTATAGAGCTTACATGAAAAAAAAAGTTTCAAAAGTGCATGTCAGAATACAGTTTGATGATGAATTTATGTTAGAACAAAAAAGATCATGAGAAGACATTTACATCTGCAGAGGGAAAATTGTTTGGATGCCTCTTAATTTTCAAGAAAAAGATCTTTCGATGATCACTGAAGCTTTTGGGTTCATGGCAGAGCAAGAAACTGAATCCAGACTTTCTGCACCAAATGAGGAATATAATCAGTGGCCCTTCTCCCTCCACTGCCTGTTTTTAGAGGAGCACAACTAGTTTTCAAACTCTGCCCTTGGTATGGCTGAAAATCAGCACCTGAGAACACAAAGCAATGTGAGCCTCCATCTAATTTTTCCTGCTTCTCATGATGATTTTGTTTCTGTTTCTTTTGATAAATGGACAGACCGTGAACATGAGTTAGTTCTCTAGGTTTCTAAATTTAGAGCACATGGCTTTGGTTACCCTCAAGGTGTCAGCACAGATATGGAACAAAGACCTTCAGCAGCCCATGAATTTGTTGAAGAAATTGATTTTTTTTAATCTTCTTAACTTAAAGTTTTGACAGCAAAGTACCAACAGTGTCATTCCCCAAAGCAGAAAAACCAAAAGGAGGAAAGTTTATTGAACTTTTCTCAGGACGTCTAATAATGCAGAACTTCCAGCAAAGAAACAGGGAAATTTGCCTTCTACACAATGACAGAAAGGTGATGCCTGGGATCCAACACTCGCATAGCTGAACTTTCAAATGTTATTTAACATAGTAAAATGAGGCTCTAGAGAGTATGAACTTCAATTATTTTAAATCATTTTTAAAAACTCAACACATATTAATGGCCTTTTGCCATAGAATGAAAATATGCACTTTTACACCAAGAATCCAATTTACATGAAACTTGGAATCACGATGGGCTGGTACTTTTGGGACCTCATATAATTTTTATGAGGACATGTACTACCTTATATAGACAAATCACAGTGCTGTAAGAGGGTTTCAGTTGTAAAAATACCTCCTGCCTAAAGCAAACAGCCCACAAACAGCTACTGACATTGTCCTTTGGTAACTATTGAGTGTTCATCGATTTCACAAACAGTTTAATTTTCTACAAAAGCAATAGCCTTCCTTGGCACAAAAAATCAGACAGCTGAGAACAAGAAAATCCAGAGATCAAGATCAGGTTCAAGTTTTGCACAGAACAGATATGTCTAAAAGTTTATAGACCTTAAAAATTTTCCTAAAAGAAATGCAGATTTACACTTTCTGCATTTTAAATCTGTCCCTAAAGTATAAAAAGATTAGGAAGTTCTGATGACCTAATTAAGTGCAATTCAGTTAATTTCATATGCTCAAGGCAAGACTCTCATTAAAAATATTTAAAGGCCTCTGCTGTCCAAAGCTTGTTATACAAAGCTTCCTAAACAATCAAAATTCTAGTAATTTTTCTAATAAAATAAATAGGAAATCACAGTAATAACTGTCTACTTACACTAGGGAAAGTGATGGGGCTGAGGGTCTCTTCAATTCAGATTACTTATATTGACATTCGCTTCTGTTTATCTCCCAAAGTGAATTAAGAGAAGATATCAAAGTTCCTGTAACCCATGATATGACATGGGGAAGGTCCCACACAAACGAGCATTCCTGGCACAGCATTAGCCACACAAAAGGTGTTGAGGGGAAGCTCTACTCAAAAAGATTGGTGATCTCACGCCATTTATTTCTTTATTTGTCTGAACAGATCGTGACAATCTATGCAGAATAAAACTACTCTCCTGTCTGGGATCCTTTTTACAATACACATTACCCCTTTTCTTGGAATTAGTAATACTCACTGCCTGCGTTGAGTCAAGCTTCTAAACAAAGACTCTTAAAAACAAATTCTGCATCATCCATAAGAAAAATATGGTTTCTATTTCATTAGTCATGTTGTCAGCTCCATCTTTATTTTAGCCTAGACCTTGAAATTTGCAGTGTTCAAGCCACAGAAGTGGAGGTCAAGGAGGCATACTGAGGAAAATGAATGGGCTGAGAGAGGAAAGGAAAGTGATATTCCTGGAGAAGAGGTAATTTTGCCATAGCAGTTACAGAGCAGTAATGTTTCTTTCTCTTTTGGAAAGTTTATTTCTGTTGTGTCTTAGAGAGCTTAAAATCTGGAAAGCCTCTTTTTGCCATTAGCAGTTCCCAAAATGCAGGAATGTTTTTTTCATTCATGTGAAATGCAGTTGGAGAGAGTGCAAGTTGTCTACCTTGTTAAGGACTTAACAATAGTTTTCCATGGTTTAACAGGAATTGTTTTTCAGAGGGAGAAGAAGGGGAGTTGTTTGACTTGTACTTTAAAGGACAGAGGTCTGGAAAGTTTGTTCATGGAGTGCAAAACATAAAACCTGTTCCCCCAAGAAACCCTCTGTGGTGGACTTTAACCTCTGGAATTCCTACACTGTGCATGTGTATGGAGTACATTGTCTGCTGATTCAGAAAATGAGGCCAGCCACCTTTTGGTATATGCTTTCCAAGAAATCAGTCTCTCCTGGTACATCAGACCAACAGGTTCTTACTGAAGCTAAGACAGATCCAACAAGTCATCACAATATTCCTTTCTTAAACTTGTTTTCTGCTTTTACCAGGCAGAATCACAATATCTTGAACTCCAGGATCAACGTGCCTGCCTCATCCAGTTCTTCTCACTGGAGAGAACATTTACTATGACCATGCTTTTCTCCAGAGGGTTGAGTTACAAGTATTTTTAAATATGGCTTTCTCAAACTATTCTTTAATGCTTTAAATCACCCATGTCCAAAACTCATATGAAACAGGCATTAAAAAAGAAAACAAAAGGTAGTTCTGTGCAAATCAGGGGTGTAAGTGTAATAACCTTTGAGCACTTCATATTGGCCAAGTGAACTGAAGAATAAAATGTTCAATGGAAAGCATTTTGGACTATACCTGTGTGTCCTATCTTCAATGATAATATCTGCCTCAGTAATTCACAGGAAATATCCAAACTATTTTGTTTTATTTAAGGGACGCTATTCGGTATGTAGGTCAGCCTCTCCAGTGGTTCTTTTTCTATGACTTTTCAGGAAGTGGCTAAGAGGTTTTATGCTCTCACTTTATACCTAAGAGCATCATGTACTACAGATTCATATTCTGAAAGATGCAGTGATTCATAAATAAGTGGGAAAAAATGAGAAAAAAAAAATTTTCTGTGGGTTTCAAATATAGAAGCAAGAGCAAAAGCTGGCTTGTCTTTGTTTTCGCAACAAACTGACTACCATAATAAAAAAGGAAAGAAATAACATCTTAGCAGCAAACTGACTACCACAATAAAAAAGAATAGAAATAATATTGGGATGTCAGGAGGATAAAGGCACTTATATAGGACTTCAGGAAAATTAATTGTATCAATTTAGCAGTGCTGAATACCTAATAATGGTGAGCAGCTGAGAGTGACTCAGCATTGCATCAAGTATGCCTATTCTCTCAGGAAGTGTTTCAATTCAGCATGAGAAGCAGACTGTAACTTTTTTGTGATTGACAATGACTAAGACACATGTAAGATGCTGGAGGATTGAGTCATTCTCCTTGCATTTCTCTAAGTGATAGCAGAAGAAATAATTCAAGGAAATGGACTAGCAAGATTCTCCAACTGAAGTAAACCATTTTTAAGACCTGAAGTGGTTTTCTAGGATCCTACTCCCCTTCTGCTGCCCCTTTTTATTTCCAGAAGACAATTAGTTGTCGCCAGCATCCATCTCCAGAGTTTGTCCCACAGGCCTGCCAGCTGTTGCTGGCTCTGGTGCCATCAGAAAAGCTTTGCCTGGTTCTGTGTTTCTGTGCACAAGGTGCCACATTTCCAGGAATGCTGCTGATTCCCCAGAGTTTGTGTTTGTCCTGATAGCTAATGTCACTTTTACAAAAACTGGCTTTGATTTTCTGACAACTTTTAAGCCTCTGCTGTAGCCAGATGCTGTAGACTCCTGATTAACAGGAATTGCTCTTTGTATATGTCATTGAAAGGCACAAGAGAAGGAATAAAAAGCAACAATGTCCTGGTGAGAAATAAAAAGGGCAGAAACAATCCTAGGAGACAGGAGCAACTTCTGTTTACTCTGTGAGCTTAGACTGCACACAGAGATGATCCTCCTGTGATGTCTTGGGGGACAATTCCACTCTGAGAAACACAGCAACAGTTCTTTTTTTAAATTCATGATTAATTAAGGAAATATTCAAAAGTGCATGGCTGTGGTTCTGCGACAATTTTCAAATGTCATTTCATTCATATTTCTGCAAAGATCACAATGAGATGCAGGACACACCACTCACCACTATTTAATCTGAATCAATAGAGCTCTTGTTTGTAAAGAATGTAGTCTATCTTAATATCAAACATGCTGATAGGAGTTCTAAAAGCTGAATCCTCATATAAAAATTTGGAAACCACATTGGAATACACTATACCATTTATTTTATTTTCAAAAAAAGGCATCAAGCAGTCACCAAAGTAAGTTTAAGTGAAGAAATACATAACTACTTACATAAATGCACTATTACTGCATCCAGTCTTGTAGCCACATGAACTATGACACTATACCATAGAGGAAAGACAAACGTCAGTAAGGATACTTTAATACTCATAAACTCCTGAATTTCAAGGAAGAATTTGATTTAAAGTGGCAACACAAGTACTAACAGCATAACATTCAGAGTTTAACTCAGATGACAGTAAGTGAACATAAAACTGCACAGAACTTTAAAATATTAGTACTTATTCCTGCTGCCTACATTGAACATTACACCTCCTACCAATCCAGACAGCTTTAATAACACTTTATCATTCCTTTAACCCATAGGAATCCACATGTTCATGCGTTTATGTGGTGTTCCCAAGTAGTGTGCATGCTCATGTCCTAACTTCAGCCTCAAATCACTGCTCAAATGCACATCTGTGTTATCACTGGTCACAGGTCTCTTGTTTACAAAGAGACCCACTGGACAGATAGACACTGCACTAAGTTGAGGCTCCAGTGGTAAAGCAGCAATTCCTTCTTTGCTGCAAACTGCTCCCCTACAAGGAATGCAACAAAACTTATTAAAACATGTAGAACTTGTGTGAATATTTGTAGATTTCTTTCATGTCCCTCCAAACACTGAATTTTCTTTTTATTGACATTTTTTACTGCTAGTTATACTGCATGCTGGTTCCCAATGTGCTGCTTTAAAGAGTAGGCTCTGTTTTTCTGAATCTAAGCTTTGGATTCATAACAACTCTCCTAGATGCATAAAAGAACAATAAAATGAGTATTCCAGGAATTTTTTTCCCTCTGCTTTTCTCTGGCTGCTTAGTCACAACTCTATCCTGGATGCTCATGTGATTATTCTCTTTTCAATATATAGTCTGTTTGTCAGAGACTCTCTGACTGTGTTTTCTCCAGTCTTCCATCTTTTGAAGTCCAAGGACTTCCAGAGCACCTGGATACAGAGATCTGATTAGAGGGAAACATGGGTTCCTGTAGTCCTAAAATAACCCAGTGAAGGAAAAAAGAAGCATGGCTGCAGGCCAACAAGAACTAGGTAATGTATGATTAACTGTCAGGGAGTTTTATGTTTTGTGACTGCTCTATCTCAACTTGGGGAGGTTGTCACATGAAGTCAGCACCAGCTGGTCTCTTGTTGGTGTTTCTGAGAGCAGCCTTTTGAAGATACTCCCAGTGAATGCGGAGGCAGAGACATTTTCCCTCATGTGGTGGCATTCTCCTTTGTCACATTTTCACTTCTGGAGAGGTAAAACAAGGAAAAATTTGTATTCCACAGTGCAGCCACACTGAGCTGAAAATCTCTCTCGAAACACAAGGAGGTGTAACAATCAAGATTCTCCACTACTGCTGCCCATAATCTTGTTGGCCAACAATTCTGACCCTCCCCTAAGACCACTTGTTACTCAGGTCATTGACAGTCATTCCTGAGCTGCACTGAATGGTATGAGTCACATCTCCATTAGCACAGCTACTCTCATAACTGGTAGTGCCTGATCCTGCTGCTATGGCAAGTCACACACCACAACTGATTTTCCATCTCTAGAGATTTTTCTAGTTGATTTTTTCTATATCTGAAACACACATACATTGTTTTACCTGAAAAGCAAACCCATTTTTGTATTCCACAGGAGTAGCTCCAAGTTAATGGGCAAAACAGGGCACTGTTGTGTGCATATATGTTTGTTTATAGCATGTAAGTGCAGGCAACAGGCTCTGCAGTCAGGTCTCCAGTTCTTTAATCACATACTTGGTTTCATCCAAAATTACCATCTATCTTCAAAGTCTTGATCTTTCCCAACCAGTGTCTTTGGTTTTTCAGAGTACTGCAAGCAGACCAGATGAATTCATCCCATGAATCACTCCAGAAAATTAGTGTGCACAGACTGAAAGTTCAATGCAAGTTGTATTTTCCATGGGATTTATGATGATTGGATATTATTGAGAGACAACTAATTGTTGGAGCTGTTTGCCCTACAGCACTGTTGTTTGCTATACACTGATTATATTCCAGATCATGAATTGGACTGCACTGTGGCTCTCCAGACCTCTGTGCCCTCATATGTTGATGAGGAGTCTCTCTGGAGCTCTTCATATCACTTCAATTGATGTGAAAGATGTCTTCATCACATCTAAAATTTCTCATTTCCTTGCCTGTTGGTCTGCAAATGGTCTGATGTTTGTAAGGACCATTTTGTCATGTTTGATCACAGACTGTAATAGAAGCATAAAGCTGTTAGTCACTTCATTAATAAATATTTCTTGATATGTTCTTTGTCACAGGTACTGTACAATAATACCTGATATCTTTGAAAGGACACCAAATTTCTATTTATTTCTCCTTTTAAATATACATAAAAGGGAATCTTGCCTAGTCTGATTTTTGCAGGTTTTGATTCTCATATGTTAAACTACTTACAAATTCATTCTTGTATTCCTGAGGAAGTTAACTCTCCCAAACTTCTCATTTCTAGATTCAGCACAGCAGGGTTTGAGCCATATTTTGGCCCTATCAATAAAGTCTTATTGAATGTCATTGTGATGCATCTACAGCGAGATCTATACATTGAAAATATTCACAGCAATTCTGCTTCTTACTAAAGTTTTGTAACAAAACGTACAGGCCTGTTATGATCCCAATATTAAAGGCACTCAGACTCTGGAAGGAGTTGTTTAAAATGCTGCTTATTAGAGCTAACATTTCCAGGAGACAATAGCATAGACAATCATAGAATCATTTAGGTTTGAAAATGCCTCCAAGATCAAGTGTAAATATTACCCAAGCACTGCCAAGTCCATCACTAAACCATAACCCTTAGCACCACATCTACATGTCTTTCAAATGCCACCAGGGATGTTGACTCAACCTCTACCCTGGACAGCCTGTTCCGGTGCTTGACAATCCTTTTGGTGAAGCAATGTTACCTACTACCCAATCTAAACTTCCCCTGCACAACTTGAAGCCATTTCCTCTCATCTTGTCACTTTTTACCTGAAAGAAGGGACCAACCCCACCTGGCTAGAGCCTCCTATCATGAGTGGTACCCTAGAGAGTGGTAAGGTCTCCCCTGAACCTCCTTTTGCTCAGGCTAAACCCCAGTTCCTTCAGCCACTCCACATCAGACTCGTGTTCCAGACCCTCCATTAGTTCCACTGCCCTTCTCTGGACATATTTCAGCACATTTTTCTGTAATGAGGGACCCAGAACCGGATGCAGCACTCAAGGTGTGGCCTTACCAGTTCCAAGTAGGTTACAGTACCTTCCCTAGTCCTGCTGGCCACACTATTTTTCATACAAGCCAGGATGCCATTGGTCTTCTTGGCCCCCTGGGCACCCCCTGGCTCACTTTCAGCTGGCTGTCAACCAGCCCCTCCAGCTCCTTTTTCCTCTGGGCAGCTTCCCAGCCACTTTTTCCCCAGCTTGTAGTGATGCATGGGGTTGTCGTGACCCAAGTGCAGGACTCAGCACTTTGTCTTTGTGAACCTTACACAATTGTCCTTGGCCTGTCCAGATCCCTCTGCAGAGCCTTCCTGCCTTCCATGTCCTTCCATCCTGCCAACCTGCTGTCATCTGCAAACTCCCTGAGAGTGCCCTTGATCCCTGCATCCATATTATCAATAAAAAATATTATACAGGACTGGCTCCAATACATTGGGAGCCTTTGGGAGCACCCTTACCGACTGCACTTAACTCCATTTACCACTACCCTCAGGGCTGAGACATCCAGCTACTTTTTCACCCAGGGAAGACCACACCTATCCATGTCATGAGCAGCTAATTTCTGCTTGAGAATTATGTGGGAGACAGTGTCAAAAACTACNGGGGAGGGGGAAGGGGGAAGTATTTTCATATCCTCAGATTTTGCAGTATTGACTAACAAAAAAAAAAAAAAGCAAATAACTTATTAAGACTTTGGAAATAACTTTCTAAGTCAAAAATAACTTTCTTCTTCCTTTATTAAAGACAATAATGTAATGTAGGATTTAAATTTAGACAAGTATATAATCTGTAATACCACATTTCATGATGTCTCTTCTTCATAGGCTCCAAATCAATTGCAATGCATAAAAAGTTACCAGAGAAATGGAAAAATTATCTGCAGGTGTTGATTAGAAGCTCAAGCAAAGATGTTCTTATGGTCCTGATTCCAAATATGAGGCTGCAAATATCAGCCCTAGGGCTTGTACAACCTCTGGACTAGAGTGAATTGATAGAGGTGTTGAGACTAGTCAGATAATAAGGACAAAATGTACGTGGTTTGAGTGGCCATGCCAAGCTGATGATAGGGAATAAAAACACATTTTAGGAAAAGATTGTGTCATTTCAGGAATGACACAATACTCATAAACAGTGAAAAACCCTTTCATACAAGTGAGAAAATATTCAGAAAGGTTTTAATCTGAGCCATTAAAACCATAAGTAAACTTGAGCCAGCAACAGAAGAAATGCCTTGGGCAGTGCAGGAGTTAAAACATCCACATTGCAAAACAGTGAGTGCAACATTTGGTAAAGAGCAAGGACACTAACAGGAAATGGCAGACAAGAAGTACTTGCAAAAAAACCCTGAAATGTCTCAACGTTGTCTGTTCTTACTGGAGATTGTGTAGCATCATGGATCTTTATCTGCCCTCTTTTCAGTTAAAAAAAAGAAAGAGTAAATAGAAATTTGCAATTGCATTCCAAGTAACACTGCACAAGAGAGACAGCAGTTAAACAAAAGCCCTGTTCCCTGAGTCACTGAGGGTGATGCTGGTAGCCTAGAGAAAGCACACAACTACGTGACACCCGTGCAGCCCTTGGAGATACACTGCAAGGAACTCAGTCAATGAGTGCAAGAAACATTCACCATAAGCTGACAGAAAACATTCACAGAAACAAAATAGGGCCATGGGCCTCATCAGAAGGCAAAGCAACTGCCAAAGGATGGTGAGAAAAAAGAGAAGCAACTGACACATAGTAATGCCTTTTTGATCAGAGATATACATAATTCACCCTTTTGTCCTCCCTCACTATCTTTCTCAGAATTCCCAGGTACAGGACACCACACTTTCCTTCTTCGCCCACATTCCTTGTTTTTTCTCATAATGACCTCACTTCTTTCACTTTCTCTGGCAGAGATATTTTTTGTCCTACACCCTGTTACTGTACAGAAATGAAGTCCTGATATATATAGCTTGGATCCCGCTTTAACAGAAGAGTTGCTGATTCCTCTCCTTGGGCATGCCCTGACAGAAAGCAGATGGATTTAATCTAACTCAAATCCTTTTTTCAGTAGCCCATGATCAAAGAACAGACCTGAATAATTTTGGGGGAGGGGAAAAATAAAATCCAAGAACCATTCTTTTTCAAGTTTACAAATAAAGTTATGTTTGGACAGAAACAACTTCTGGATCAGGGAAAAATTTCTGAATGTTATTAGACATTAAAACTGGGATAATAGAATGCAAACATGGTATAACCTCAGGCCTGTGACCATAATAAGCTCTTCTGGCACCAAAAACAACACGGCATCAAATTTTTACATCTATAACTGTAGGTACAAATATATAGGAATTTTTGTCTCTAATCCTTCTCTGTCCAGAGTATTGATTGCTCATGAGAAATCTATCAGTCACTCTGTATATAGTATGTGGATAGGCAATTACCATGGCAGTTTGTCCATCAGACACACAATGTGACATATCCTATGCAATTTTTGATATTAGTCTGTGACCCACAGTCTCCCCTGACGTGGGGTGGGCACAGTGAGACAGTCATTGTGGGGAAGTTTCCTGACAGAACCCCTCTGCCCCTGCATCCTGACAGCAACCTCCTTTTCCATTCCCCCATTCCCCTCCTTCCAGCAAGCCTAGGAATAAGGAATATCTTTCTGTGGTATGAACATTGGTAGCATGGCAAAGCCAACTGCAGGGGAGAAGAGGGAGACTGACAGTGTGTATTCATGTGTGTGCATTTGCACTCTCCATGGGGTTACTGTTGGCAGACAGCAGACCTTGGAGATCAGAGGTCACCACTAGATTTATCTTGTCTTTTTGTCATTTTGTCTATTTGGCTCTTATCCCTGCAAACCATGAATTCCTCAGCCAAAACGGAGCTGCAGACACCCCTGTGGTGAAGAATGGATGCTGGATAGCAGAGTACAGCAACTACCTAAATACATTGAAAAGGGATGTGGAGAAGGACACAGTGATGGTCTCTGCAACAGGTCTGGTTCTGGTAAGCTGAGAGTACTTTCTTGCGCCCGTATTTTTTCATTTTTCAAAAAATATCATTAGATTTGTATTCATTTTTTGGGCTGGTAAGGAGAGAGATCTCAAAAAATTTTTTCCAATTCATTTCATCTTCTGTCTTGTCTGATAAAAGAATACTTTCACAAGATTACCACCTTCTTTTTCTTCCATTACAGAGTGAATTGGTGGTAGCATTCAATTCAGTAAACATATATTGAAGAGGCCTGCTGGAGACCATGATCAGCATGATTTGTGTGTTTTGGCTCACAGGATAGTTTTGCCCCAATCCACACAGGTTCTGAGAACAAACCAGTGAGTTAAATTTATTATGCAATTCCTTTCCTCTCCTACAAGTAATTCTTAGACTTCAATCACAAACAATTATGGATCATTTCCCTGTGAATAACTTGAGTTCTTTGTCCCTGATAAAGCTATATTTTTTTCACTGTACCAGCTGATTGTGCTTTTTATTATAATGAGACACAGCAGAGCCTTGTCAGCCTAGCCACAGCCTGGCACACTGTGTGGTGTCAGGCAGGAGAGTTGAAGAAACCCAGTTAATGGGCAGAAGTTCAATACTTCTTCACAGAAAGTGTGCCAACCTGTTGTTTCCAGTGCCTTGAGAGACATGGCTTGTATAAAGTTAAGGGGGGAGAGTAGACAAAAGAAGCCAAAAAATTCTTCAGAAAAATAAGAACTAGACTTACTTCCAGTATACTTAGAGAAAATTTTAAATGTCCCCATCACCAAAATATAACTAAAATACAGCAGAAATTTCAGACTTTCACTGTCAGTGATAAGTACAACAGCCAGTCTTTTAAGTAGACCTTGCCACTTAATTTTCTGAATATGCAACTTCCTTTCACATCATATGTGAAGCAGAAATTTAAATCAAGGAAATTCTATTAAAGAAAGATCCCATTTGTTCAAATATCTTGTTATCCTAACGTCTATTCAATATAAGTCTTGTAGAAATTATAAAGTGCTGTTCAAAGATTGTCTTCTGAAAATTGCAACTATTATATAAGAGAGTGGTCTATTTGCAAAATAATTACAGTTTTGAAAAAAAAAGACATGAGAGAGACACGTATCTCCCCCACAACATCACTGATCAGGATTAGGATGCCCATCCTCTCATATACTTTTTCAGTGATTTTTTTTTCCATTTTGATGTTGATGTGAGTGATGTATTATAAGAATGTTGTTTCTAATAATATTGGAAAGTATTTTCTGCTACTTTTGTGAAGAAGGTGGCTGGCATTTCACATGCAGCTCTAAGTATAGGAGAAAATGGTGTCAAGAATTCCTAGCTTCACTTTATTTCACTGTTCTCCACATATAAAAGGACTTAACTCTTAGTAAGCCCGGATGAAGCAGCTGAAGGAGCTTACAGTGCTGCAGATAAAGGAGAGGTTGTAACTGGAAATAAGGAGTCAAAGTGAAACTGAATCCCTTTCTCTTTGTCATCTGAGGCATTTGTGATCTTGTTAGCCGCAGCTCTTTATATGAAATGCTAGAAAGCACCTTGTCTGCAATTTTTCTTCTCCTCTCTGTCTCTTTAATAAAAGTCTTGCTGAAAGCTGTAAGAGACAAAGAGACATTCCATTTCAGGGAAGGGGGTGGAATCTCCAGAGTTTTTTTGCATGTGATCATGACAGATGGAAAATGCTTCCAAGGGAAGTCTGCATAAGTGGCAGCCAAGTACTCCATGTGTAAATGTACTTGGCAAACACAGGACAAAAAAATACCTTGGCCTCCTTCTTGAGAACTGCCTTTTTTTGTA
>VXBB01017684.1:20021-110505 GCA_013399915.1 Illadopsis cleaveri | reverse complement strand
TGTGACCATAATAAGCTCTTCTGGCACCAAAAACAACACGGCATCAAATTTTTACATCTATAACTGTAGGTACAAATATATAGGATTTTTTGTCTCTAATCCTTCTCTGTCCAGAGTATTGATTGCTCATGAGAAATCTATCAGTCACTCTGTATATAGTATGTGGATAGGCAATTACCATGGCAGTTTGTCCATCAGACACACAATGTGACATATCCTATGCAATTTTTGATATTAGTCTGTGACCCACAGTCTCCCCTGACGTGGGGTGGGCACAGTGAGACAGTCATTGTGGGGAAGTTTCCTGACAGAACCCCTCTGCCCCTGCATCCTGACAGCAACCTCCTTTTCCATTCCCCCATTCCCCTCCTTCCAGCAAGCCTAGGAATAAGGAATATCTTTCTGTGGTATGAACATTGGTAGCATGGCAAAGCCAACTGCAGGGGAGAAGAGGGAGACTGACAGTGTGTATTCATGTGTGTGCATTTGCACTCTCCATGGGGTTACTGTTGGCAGACAGCAGACCTTGGAGATCAGAGGTCACCACTAGATTTATCTTGTCTTTTTGTCATTTTGTCTATTTGGCTCTTATCCCTGCAAACCATGAATTCCTCAGCCAAAACGGAGCTGCAGACACCCCTGTGGTGAAGAATGGATGCTGGATAGCAGAGTACAGCAACTACCTAAATACATTGAAAAGGGATGTGGAGAAGGACACAGTGATGCTCTCTGCAACAGGTCTGGTTCTGGTAAGCTGAGAGTACTTTCTTGCGCCCGTATTTTTTCATTTTTCAAAAAATATCATTAGATTTGTATTCATTTTTTGGGCTGGTAAGGAGAGAGATCTCAAAAAATTTTTTCCAATTCATTTCATCTTCTGTCTTGTCTGATAAAAGAATACTTTCACAAGATTACCACCTTCTTTTTCTTCCATTACAGAGTGAATTGGTGGTAGCATTCAATTCAGTAAACATATATTGAAGAGGCCTGCTGGAGACCATGATCAGCATGATTTGTGTGTTTTGGCTCACAGGATAGTTTTGCCCCAATCCACACAGGTTCTGAGAACAAACCAGTGAGTTAAATTTATTATGCAATTCCTTTCCTCTCCTACAAGTAATTCTTAGACTTCAATCACAAACAATTATGGATCATTTCCCTGTGAATAACTTGAGTTCTTTGTCCCTGATAAAGCTATATTTTTTTCACTGTACCAGCTGATTGTGCTTTTTATTATAATGAGACACAGCAGAGCCTTGTCAGCCTAGCCACAGCCTGGCACACTGTGTGGTGTCAGGCAGGAGAGTTGAAGAAACCCAGTTAATGGGCAGAAGTTCAATACTTCTTCACAGAAAGTGTGCCAACCTGTTGTTTCCAGTGCCTTGAGAGACATGGCTTGTATAAAGTTAAGGGGGGAGAGTAGACAAAAGAAGCCAAAAAATTCTTCAGAAAAATAAGAACTAGACTTACTTCCAGTATACTTAGAGAAAATTTTAAATGTCCCCATCACCAAAATATAACTAAAATACAGCAGAAATTTCAGACTTTCACTGTCAGTGATAAGTACAACAGCCAGTCTTTTAAGTAGACCTTGCCACTTAATTTTCTGAATATGCAACTTCCTTTCACATCATATGTGAAGCAGAAATTTAAATCAAGGAAATTCTATTAAAGAAAGATCCCATTTGTTCAAATATCTTGTTATCCTAACGTCTATTCAATATAAGTCTTGTAGAAATTATAAAGTGCTGTTCAAAGATTGTCTTCTGAAAATTACAACTATTATATAAGAGAGTGGTCTATTTGCAAAATAATTACAGTTTTGAAAAAAAAAGACATGAGAGAGACACGTATCTCCCCCACAACATCACTGATCAGGATTAGGATGCCCATCCTCTCATATACTTTTTCAGTGATTTTTTTTTCCATTTTGATGTTGATGTGAGTGATGTATTATAAGAATGTTGTTTCTAATAATATTGGAAAGTATTTTCTGCTACTTTTGTGAAGAAGGTGGCTGGCATTTCACATGCAGCTCTAAGTATAGGAGAAAATGGTGTCAAGAATTCCTAGCTTCACTTTATTTCACTGTTCTCCACATATAAAAGGACTTAACTCTTAGTAAGCCCGGATGAAGCAGCTGAAGGAGCTTACAGTGCTGCAGATAAAGGGGAGGTTGTAACTGGAAATAAGGAGTCAAAGTGAAACTGAATCCCTTTCTCTTTGTCATCTGAGGCATTTGTGATCTTGTTAGCCGCAGCTCTTTATATGAAATGCTAGAAAGCACCTTGTCTGCAATTTTTCTTCTCCTCTCTGTCTCTTTAATAAAAGTCTTGCTGAAAGCTGTAAGAGACAAAGAGACATTCCATTTCAGGGAAGGGGGTGGAATCTCCAGAGTTTTTTTGCATGTGATCATGACAGATGGAAAATGCTTCCAAGGGAAGTCTGCATAAGTGGCAGCCAAGTACTCCATGTGTAAATGTACTTGGCAAACACGGGACAAAAAAATACCTTGGCCTCCTTCTTGAGAACTGCCTTTTTTTGTACCTCTCCAAGCACATCACATATCTCTTTATTTTGAGAATGTCTTGTGGCAAGCCCAGGTCTCATGATTTGAGCAGCACAGGGTGCACCTGAGTCCCACAGGTAGCTGACTGCAGATCAGCACTGACTGCCAGAGCTGATTCCCCAGTTCCATACCCAGCCCAGCAGATGCATGGAAATATGTTGAAGTTTATATTATATATAATAGAGTTTTTTTTATTATTATTCATTTTCTGAAACATGGTTTAAACAGGTTCAAGACCTGGGTACACATATTGTGTTATTTTCCACAAAGTCTGAAACATTCGTTCCAGTGCCTCTGGTTTTCTTCTTAGTTATAACATAACCAGACATAGTGATCTTGATGACTTCTAGATAAGCTCAAAATTATATTCACCATTGATCAGTCAAATTTCAGCCAGGATAAAAAACCTGTTGTTTTATTTAAACCCACCTCACCATGTACTGTCACAAAGAAAATGTAGTACCGTAGTTTCGCCTGAGATTCTGATGTTTGCATTGCTCAAGCATGAGGATTCTCTTTCTTCAAATACCAGTCCTGGAGTAATTAGTGGTTTTCTTCTCATCTCCTAGTTGCCATTACAATGGCCAAGTAATCTTCTTCACACTTAATTTGCTCTCTTCCTCCTACTGTTTTTTCATGAAAGGGACCCTGTCCTATCACATCGAAGTTATGAAGATAGAAAGAAAGCAGATAGATTTAATCTCCAGCTTCTTAGTTTTCAGCCTGACTTCAGAGTTGGATGCTTCATGTTTTCTATCTGTTTTACCTCCACTTTTGCTAGAGAAGAAACATTCATCTCAAAGTCACACTTTGACAGGCAGCACAGCCATAATCTGTGGGCAGTCAAAAGTAAAGTCAAAAGCAGCCCTTACTGGTTACAATCACTAAATAATGACAGGAAAAGTTTTAGAAAAATCTGAATTTGTCGCTGTGCACTAAGGTAATTCTTTAATCTGATTCTGAGCAGGAGGTCAGTAATCCAGTTTTAATTAGAGAGACTTACTGCTCTTCACAGAAGTATGCTTTAACTTTTATCTCTGGGATAGATGCATGGAAATGTTTTCAGCTATGTCTCATCTAAATTTGTTTTTTTGTGATTCTTCCACTCAAAATAATTGCATTGGCACCTAGCAAATGCAAAAGAGGATATGCTGAAAAAGTTGGATGGAACATGCGAAACTATTATTCTGCATCCAATTTCCCATAATAGCTCTAAGAGCAGGCCAAGGAATAATGTCCAAAAAACCACCATAACTTACAGAAAGTGCAAGGCATTTTGATAAGATATCTATTTTGGTAATAAAACAAAGCAGGAATATTTCTATTAAAAATATATCCCATGTAACATTGCTTCAAGAAAAAATAATCTACTCAAATGTTCAATGTTTTTTTGAAAAACAGGTTTGCATCCTTGCCTTGGTGAGAAATCCTAATGGCGGAAAATTTCTTTTCAGTGATTATTCGATATACATATTTTCTGATTATCACACAGAAAACTAAGCATGACCATTCTGGACAAAATAAAAAATATGTAAGCCCAGGGTATTGTTCTGACAGTGGTCAAGAGCAGATACTGAGGGAAAAATTTAAGAATAGAGGGAACATTCAGGACTTTATCCTAAGAATATTTTCTCATTTTTTGCTAGTTTACTGCTCAAGGATTTCCTGAAAGAGGTATGTCTTTGTGTTTAACACTGTTGTGATTTTGGTTAAAATTTTGATATTTTCAGGTATTTTTATCCCAAGAATGCTTCCAGTTGTTTTGAAATCCAGCAGTTGAATTTCAAACTCGAAATTATATCAAATCTGATCCAGCAGAAATATCAAAACCCTGTTCATATACACAAAGCTTAAAAATTGTATCAAAGAAAGTACAACATATGGGCTTCTTCTACAAAATACATATATAAACTGAAATGAAAATTCAAAAATTAGTATCAGAGATGCTGGTAGAGAAAATTATATAGGACAGACAGTTCTAATTATCAGTATAATAGTTCCTTATCCAGCCTGGGATACTATTAGCAGACCATATTCTCCAAAAGAGAGACTCTTTTGTAAGGTGCAATCACATAAGAGATGTGGTTCTAATTACTAAGAAACAAAAGGAACTTGATTTTGCATCTTGCCTGAAAAACAGCACATAGAGTAATTATGCTGAGATAATTATTTATTATGGACTCAGCAATCTGACACCTACTGATTCACCCACATCATTTTTATTGTAGTGCCCACATTTTCCTTTGAGATACCAATTGACAGGCTTGATTTCAACTTCATTAAGGCAATGGAAATGTTTAAGATAACTTTAAAGTAGTACACAGCAGAATTTCTGCTTTAATCAAGCCCAGGATTTAGTCAGAGAGTTCCCAAAATAAGTAAGGGTGGTAATTAATCTCTACCTCACCACATCCTTATTCCCTGGTACATAACTATAGCAAGGCTCCAGAAAGCAAGACCCATGGGGATGTGGTGGTACTTCCAAAACTTTGCTTGGTTCTGTGTAACTGATTTGCTTGTCCACATCCTCTGTCCTTTTTATTTTGAAAGATGTACCAAGACCAAAGCCCTGGGGGACATGGCTGCAGATCTGACAATGATTCCTGGAATAGCCACTGGTGCACAAGCGAAGGAAAACAGGGACTGGCCAGGAAACTAGAGTTGTTTTTATTAGTACTTTATTCACCCCAATCCACCATGCAGTTCTTCTCATATGGATTTAATTACAAACTCAGAAGTAATTGAGGGAAAGTGTTAGACTTTGTTTTTCTACTGTATATCTAGGAAACAACCAGACACCTCAGAAAAGTAATTTATTATTGGTGCATAGAGTTAGCAGAGTTTTGCTCATGCTCCAAAACACCAGGTGCATGCAATTTTTAAGTGAATGTCTACAAGCATACTTACTATGCAGGATTACAATACCCCTCCTGCAAGCAGATTTGAAATTTACATTCAGCAAATGAAAAATCTATGGAAAACTTATCCTGAAATTTATTAAGCAAACAGACTGCCACTCCCATTGCAAATTGGAATTAGTACTATCAAGTTTTATATATTTGTACAATTCAGTCAGAATTCCCTGGGCTCCTCTCAGCAGAATGAACAGGAAACAGCAAAACATGGTGTGGTTTAATTCATGCCAGGATGGAGACCTACACAAAAGACATTAGGCACAGACAGCTACACATATGTTATCTCCACCAGTGATCAATGTGTAAACTGAAGTAATCTTCCTGTTAGTGCCTGTATTGAAGAGTGCTTTCTATTCACAGGCACTTCTGTGTATCTAAAAAAAATGTTGTTATTATTAACTTGGATTGCGTTCTAAATAGCTTTGATGCGAAACAACTCTTCTTGTCCACACAGGTTTTACTAGCATTCTTTTGCAAATCCATTAAGTAGACAATACATATTTTTAAGGGTCAGGAATGTTTTCCTTCCCAGATCATGGAAAGAAGACAATATTTTGCTGACTTTGGAGAATATAACATTCAAGAAAATCTTCATGTCTATATTGAAGAGAAAGAAAAAAATAAGATAAGCTTGGAATTTAACCATATTACTACAGAAAGGATGCAACAACTCACAGGCCAATACTTGGGAAGGACAAACATCCTTGTACGGATACATGTGAGGGTTAAACCTAACTCATTGTATCTTGGCTACTTCATTCCCAAAATACATTTCCTTTTCTCTGAGATAAGAACAACTACTCTTCTTTCTGTTATTCTCTAATGGTAATATTTGTCAATACTCTGTGCCCTTGTGATTATTCATTACTGGAAGAAAAAAAGATTGATAGAACCAGAAAATGTAGTGTAGCATAACGTTTTTGAGATTAATTTATTAAAGAGTACAGACACTCTACAAAGCAAATTACCATTTCTTTCTGTCATTATTATTGCAAATTAATATTTAGTATAACTTAATGAGCAATTATTTACACTCAGCATATTTGGGCCTAGGCCAAGGTTCAGGCTCCAGTAGCTCCCAAGTGTCACTCTGAGATTTGACAAGCACGCCATCCCACGTGCTGTAGAATGGTTGTGGTCATGCTGCTACTCAGCACTCTTCAAGCTCAGCTTCATCCACATGCTTTGAATTACACAAAAGTGAAAAGGTGGCATATAAAATAGATTTCATGTGTGTCAAGTGAATTTTGATGGTTGAAACTAGTAACTCTGGTAGATTGTTGGGAAAGGACAGAGCTGGAGATAAGGATGCCCAAGCTAAACAAATGTTTCTAACTAGGTTTGTTCTAATTAGTCTGTGAGATACTGAAAGTCTATTGTATGTCTGTACAGAACAAAAGGAGAGGTAAATTTAAAACTTGTTAGTACTAATTATCAAATAAGATTCTTAACCAAGTCACATCTTTAGCAATTCTACGCTTTCCGTCTACATACTTTTTCTGTATTACCAAGTCAGTTAATTTAAGAATGTTTATGAAGCCTATATCCATTGTTTAAAACATCAGGAACTTGTTTTTAGTCCAAACTGTTCTACTGGCACATTATGATCAAAGCCATTATTTCATTAAATGTTAGTCTATCAAAAAGCAAACCTACTTTAGCAATATCTTGTTAAGAAGTTTGAAACTAAAACTTCTCTATCTGCTTGTAATAACTAGATATAGTTAAACAATTTAAGTAACAAATTTAAAAAATTTAAGATAGACGCCTTTTATAACCAGAAACAGACATAGGATTTATTTAATTGTCTTTACATGTCTATCATGTAGGTGTGTATGTATGAACAATTGTTCCTGGGCTCCCCTCAAGAGATAAAGACACTTTAGGAGTGATTCAGGTCATATTGTCTAAAATAAATCTTAAGACAAACCATCTCACCCACAGACATTGCATTGTAGACCTCTAACTGTAATGACCCCAACACAATCCCTTCATCCAGACAGCACTGACAGTGCAAGCTGTGCACTTGTGTCCCTTATTTTAATTGTGTCTCTCAGACAATGGTTCCATACGCCACCTTCTTATGAGGGGACTGCACCACTTAGGCTCCCACTCAGAACCTGAGATAAAGGTCATGACAGACTCCTTTGTAAAGTCCACTCATGACAAAGAAACTTGGAACAGAAAAGAATCCAGTCCATGCATCATCCATATAGTCAAAGCATATCTTGGTACTTAATGCTGGTGAAAACAAGAATGTGTGCTTTAACATTGTAATTACACAACAGATACATTAGAAGGCTCTGAGTTTCTTCCAGAAATGTTTTTTGCCTGCAGTATTAGTTAAATATTCATAATGATCTTTAACTGAGTATTTTGCTCTTTCAACGACTTACTAACGTAAATGAAAAATCTGAGCTTCTCTCTTAACCTCATTCCATTTTTTAGGGTTGCCTGCATTGCAGACTTCCAGCTTTTATTCAGAGTTTGTTAAAGCTGATGTTTACTTAACATACCAGCAAATGAAGCACCAAAAAAAATTCAGACCACTATGGAAACTATTTACCCTGACATTAGATTCAGCCTTTGCAAAACATCCAGTCCTCAAATAACTGGGGAGAAGGATATAAAAATTAATTACATGGAAAAGTCATCCAAAAGCTATTAGTTCATCTCTTTTCCGGAAATATCCCAGATGCACAAAAAACCTCACATCTCTGTAGCAATTCGGAAAAAAAAGACCAACAAGCCACCAAACCAATAAGCATAGAAATCAATGTATACAGCCCATTTTCCTTGCACAGTGTGCTGCACTTTATAGCAACTGAGCCTACATTTAGTACCCAGCAGAAATATCATAACCAGTTCATAAGACCTTTGAGATTCACAGGACCTGGCTGTGGCCAGCTTGTTTCAAATTAAATTAGTCCAACCTAATTTTCTATTCATGTTATATACAGTTATTTGAGGTGGAAGGCTATCAGCTCAGGGCAGGCAAACAAGACTCCAAGCTTCAGCCCTTGCTCTTCAAAAGAACATGTGCAACTTCTGTCCTTTTGCCCATGTGTCATTGGTACACCCAGCTTCTAAATATCACACCAAGTGACATTAGTGAATGTGCAAACATGCAGTAACTTTGGGAATACTAAAACAGTCCCAGGAGACCATCCCAGGGAAATCTGTGTGTCTGTGACCGAACTGGTATTTATCATTTCCTGAGCTTCATGCTGGCAGCCAGCCAGCAGAGTGTGTACATCGAAATTAGAATAGATTGGGAGACAGGACTTTGCTCCAAACTGATCTGGATGACGATAACAATTTTGAAGGCAGCTCCACATTTTTAAAAGTTCATTGTGTATACCTATAAAGGAGAGGGGAGAAACATTTAGGAAAATAACAGGAAGGAAATCTAATGCCAGGACATATACTTTTTCTGTTATTTTTATTTTATTCTTTTACAGCATTATTTTATTATCATAAACAGATAAGCTAGAGCTTGCTAACATCACATAGATAAATGCATGGAGCAGGAATGGAGAAAATGCTATTTCTAGTCATCTGTTTATTATTTAGTAATTTTTCCTACTGAAAGTGCTCTCACTGCAAAGACCAAATGATTTTATCAATTGTGTCAGTTCTGGCATGGAAAAAAAAGATTACTGTTAATAGGAGTAATCCAGCTTTGCCATGTGATTGAGAGGTATTCACTCATCGTTTTACTCTACTCCTTGAAAATAGTAGGTGGACTTACAACACCAGCTTAGCTTATTTTTCCTGCAACATTCCATATCAACTGTATAAAGCAGGATATTTTAACAAATGTGTGTGCTACTTTTTGTTGCTCACACTCTTCTGTAAAATGATTTGTGAAGTGGTAAGTCAAAATCAATAAAGATGTCAAGGATCAGCATTAATTTCATTAGCCTACGAGAAGCACTGATAATTTTTTTCATGCGCTGAATGTTTGCCAGAAAAAGACAGGCCAGGCACACAGTTCACCTGGCATAAGAGTATACAGTGTGCAATGGCTTAAAAACAAGATCTGATACAATGGAAAGCAAATAACTCATGAGATATACATACTTTTAAATAATTATATCAGGAACTGACCTTGTGGCACTATTTTTTCATTCCTTATGATTCTGTATGGAAGATGAGATAAAACTAAAGGAGTTTTTTTTCTTTTCACCAAGCACCAGAATTCTGTGCATAAAGTCCTCAATGATGTTCCCAAACTGCTGTCTTTACATCATCTGGAGAGCCATCTGACCAGCCCCATGTTTTAAGAGTTATGAGGGTTAGAGAATGGCTGCTATTCTGAATCTTGAATATACAGATTTTTCACCTCAGATTGGACCACCAATAAGAGTACAGTACCTGGTATATCTCAACCATACCGCAAGGATATCTTGAGAACAAGATTGATACATATGACTGCTTGAACATATACTAGCCAAAAGCAACATTCTCAGTTCACCTAGTGATATCTTTGGCCATCCCTTGATAGGATCATGGTGAGTTATATCTTGCTTCAAATGTAAGCAAATTCTATAGGCCTGGGTGTGTTTTAAAATACATTAAGTGTTTTTAGCATATAGCCTTCAGCCATATAATTTCTATGCAATCAGGGAAGAAGAAAATTTGGAGAAAGCTCTGTTCTCTTCATATCAATAACATTTCTGTTTGGTGCCAAAGCAAACAGCCTTTTCCATGGCCCTTTGCTGTTATTAGTGAGCATTTTAAAATTTTTCAGTCAAAAGGATTGAGTCCTTCACCTCCTTCTCCTTCAGAGCACCACAGAGCTGGCCTCTCATACTTAAAGCCATCCAAGGCATCCTCTAAACCTTTGGAACGATAATGTCAGGACCTAAGCAATTCAAAGGAAATTGCTTCCAAAAAACTAGAATCCTCTTTAGCATGGACAGCTGTGTCTCAGTGGAGCACAGCTTGCCTTCCTCCTTGTAGCACACAAATGTCCATTGCCTTTGATCTGGCTCCCCTTGCAGCTGCTCAGCAGAAGAACTAGGGGTTCCAAAAGGATATCATACAGCTCTGAGCTTTATTGATGCCTGGCCTGACTTGTCCCAGTTTCCAGAAATGATCTGGCTAGTCTGAAAGCAGCAGTACAGCAGGACAGAATATCCCCTTTCTCTGTCTTTCCTGTGTCCATGCTAAGCCATAAATCTCAGTGGACATCTAACTCAGCTGAGATCCTCAGAAGAGGAGTATCTTACAGATTCGGCAGAAACATAAAATCCTGTTGAGGGGACATCACAGACTCTTCTGTGAGCAGATGGGGTTGGTGCACCAAAAAAAAGCCTTCAAGACAACAGTCTTTTAAACAGACACTTTCCACAGATTTCTATAGAATCAAGGGAGGCAGAATCAAACTGATTTGTTCTAAAGCTTTGCAGTGTTACAGTTAGGATATTTTAAAACAGAGATTTGCAGGTAGGGAGCTAACTACACCTGACTGAAGGCGTGTTAGGCTGGTACAACACTTTTCACAGAGTTTGCTGCCTGCTGCAGATGGAGTCCCTTTTCTTTTGTTCTGTGACTTTGGGCCATATTGGCTTACTATGTAACACCACAGATAGAGAAGGGAGAAGAAAAAATGCTGTAAATAGCAAATCCTCCCTCGTGAGCCACTGAGCTCTCTTTACAGCAAAATAGCTGAATGGCATATACACATTTTCAGGAATCCATCCCATCTGTTTTCTTAAGTCCTTTGTAGGAACCTGAAACATGTATGATGCCAAAATATTCACTGCATTCTACAAGGATTTGGTGGGTGCCACACCAGGTTCCCAGTGGTGAAGGATAAGGTACTGATAATGACAAGTGTGTACCTCTCTTCCTTGTCTGGTAACAAGAAAACCATGTTAACTTTAGTCTCTATAAGTTAAATATGCCCCTTTTACTTCTGGTAGATGGAATATGCCAAAGACAAACCACAGGACTGCCAATAAGAATAAAATCCTTATTTAAGTACAGCTTACTACAGGCAAGTTAGAGTTTAACTATCATACTGTCAGTACCTTTAACATAGCAGTCCTCTTTGGTGGGCTGGGCTGGCTTTCTTCTGTTCTGTCTGGTAAAAACCATCAAGCATATTTTTTATTTTTATCTTTCTTTAAAGCAGCATTTACATTCCAGTACCTGTAACATTTTTATTAAGCATGCTTAACTACTCAGTCAATTTTTACAAGAGGTCTCTGAAGTTTGGAGGGCATGATTTTGTTACAGACACCGAGAAGAGTAGGAAGGGAATATTCCAAAGTATATTTTGTTTGTTTTCTGTTGCTGTCTGGTTGCTGAAATAAATAAGGATTATATGATGCTAATGTCTATCTGTTACTTCCTTTAATAATTTCTGAATCCACTGCTGATTTTCTACCAACTTTGGTGTACGACAAGAAGAAACTCAGTGACAGCCTCACTGAGGAAAAGGTTAAAATGAGGTTTCATAGTTCATTTGTCGTAACAGATGATTAATATGACCTCAACTTTAACACAAAAATCCACAGGAAAACAGGTTTGAATACTACTGCTGATTACAACCTTGGTCTCAATGGTATAACAAAAATCTGTATTTTTATGTACAAAGTATCATCTGTAAGAAGGGTAGCACTGTCTCACACACCTCTGCATAAGCTTTTTGTGTTTTTTTTAATTAACAGCAGAATAAATACCCTGCTGTGTTATGTAGCTTCTACTTGACTTTGGCTTTCATGAACAAAACTTCAAGCAGCCTTAAATCACTTTAATAACTTACCAGCTAAGTGATTTCTGAGTACTTATATGCACCTTAAGTTGCTTTTACAGACTTTGAACAACAAAATAAATACCCATTGAAAGAGCTGGAGTAAAATGCAAAATAAAGATGGTCACCAATTAAACTTTGCAAACAATCCCTAGCAAATGATCCCTTAAATAAACATTACCTCTTTTTTTCTGTACTCAAACTGCCCATTGGCTCACTGAAGTTTTCATTCAGAATTCAAAACTATTTAAATTATCTTTTTTTAATCTGTGGCATAAATTGGTTTACTGTGGACATTAGATATTCCAAACTTAAACTATATTGTAGCTTTATTGTACGGATGATACACATCCTTGGCTACTTCATTCTTCTCCCGTGAGAATGATCTCATTACCACCATGGTACCTGTTCAGTGAATATATATATTTCTTAGGATGTTTTCAGATTTTTAGGAATTTTACTAAATCAAAAATATTTTTCATTTGAAATCTGATGATCAAAAGCATCTCTCAACATCTGCTTGAAAGCAACTGAGTCTAAGAAGTTTCACAAATATTGGTGGGAAACAAATCCCACACAATTATTATTGTGCAAGGAAAATAAAACAGTAGAAACTTTCACTTTGATAATATGTGAATTTACTTATGGACTCTTTTACAGTAAGCAGGTCACACGACATGTCTAAACAACTTCTTAAAGCTGTTCTTCAAATATAAAAGTTTAATATGGGAAAACATAGTTTATTCAATTCCTTGTTCATCAATCTCAAATCCTTTTGACAGTTTTCTGTTCCTCTCTCCCTCCATAGCTGGTGCTGCTCTCCTTGCTGATGGCTTCCCTCAAATATTAACCTAGCTATCCTTTGATGCAAGATTACACAATGGCAGGAGACACAAAATCTGAAGTGTTATGTGAAGATGTATATTAGTTTTGCATTATAAAGTTTCCTCCCTTTGAAGTTCTAAGGAACCTACAATTTCCTTTCTCCTGCTCTAAGATATATATATTCACACACAGTTAAATATATCTCCCATAACAATTCATTTCCCAGGCCTAACCAATACTTAGGTGCAGTTCAAAGAGTGCCTTTGATCTGCACACAGTTCCTCTAAAAATCTTTATCTTTCCATTGAGGTGATGAGGAATCCTACCAAGAAATGGCTTCCTGCATCTAATTACTTGAGACCATGCAACATTTTCAAGCAATACCTTATCAACATTTCCATTTGAAAAGCCCACATCAGTAATTATTTGCATAAAGTAGGATACTGTGCTTGGTTAAACCGATAGAGGAGGGAGTTTTAAAATCATGAATTCACTTCAATACTGTACATCAAATAAAACCTTGTTTACCATTCTGTATCAGATTACACTCCACAACAGTAGTGACTACACTTGGGAGCCAGCCATTTATCATGTTAAAAACAAGGACTTTTGAGGCCAATGATCTACAGTAGCTCTATATAAAAAGCAGTCGTATTTTTATGCCTTTGCTAAGTTTTGTGGTTAAGTGGCTCACCTCGTAAGCACTATCCAGTGTAAGCCATACAGAGTGAGTATTTATGCAAAGCATCCCACTGAATTTAGTGAGGCTATTCATGTATGCTCTCAAAAATGAAAGTGTAGTTCATACAGCATAGCCCTCAGCATGTGTCTGAGACTGCACAAAGCTCAAAACACAGTGGCCCTGCAATCTGCTGGCTGAGGCTTGCGGGGGAGACAAGCAGCAAGCAGTAAATTAGAGCAGCGACTCAGAGCTGTGCCATCATCACTTACAAGTACTTATAAATTGTTTATCCTCCCCCTTCATGCTGTAGCTATAGGCTTTCTTGTTCCTACATCTGCTAAATATGACTGCTCCGCTTACTTACCAATCTCCCAGGAAGGCAGCAAGGCTCACTTACAGCTTACATCACATGCCAAGGGGTAAAGCATCAGCTTTGTACTGAGCACTGTCATCTCTCTTAATTTTGATTGCTTTCCTTTTACCTGAATTTAATCAGATTACAGACATATGTGGGTTTAAGGGCAACCTAACAAAGCTGAATATTTCCTTCTCTGTGGATGTGAGTATAACAAAATAGAAATGCAGGAGAGGCATAAGATGCTCTTAAATGGCTTGGGTTTCATTCACATACCCCCTTTGGCTTCTCATCACAGCACCCTCCTTTGGCTTGCCACAAGATACCCCTTTCCAGAAGCAGCTACACAGAACAACGGCAAATGAGAGCAGGACATACTAATTCATCAATAAGCCAGTCACCTGAAATAACATGTTTTGTTTTACCCGTAGATAAAGTGCTGGTCTGGTTTCAGACCATGTCACTCCATCACTGTCATTGCAGTAAGTTGCAGTAGCTTCTGCTCAGGGCCACTGTAGTGTCTTCATCTCCATGTGGAGGAGGGAACCTGGATCAGCTATGGATCAGCATAATCCTACCACCTGGTTAACAAGAATAAATGGGAAAAAAGAAAACAAAAACTTGTTCTTATAGACTCCTTTTCATCTAATAAGCACACTGTGCTTTTCAGTGCATGTTATTCCTAGTGTCCCCATGGCAATTTGAACATCTAAGATGTAGAACGGATTGGCTAAGTCAGTCCAGCTAAAGAGCCTGTGGCAGAGTTAGGATCTATGTTACCTTTACTCACAGCCCTCTGTTTTGACCACTAGATGATGTTGATGACTGGATACTTTGAGGTTATATTAAAGCTTGTTCAGACACATCTGTTTCCGGGCATTATCACAGAGATATCTCTTTTCTTTAAAATTAACTGCAATTGAGATCCTACAATAAACTCCATTTAATATATTGCCAAACTGACATATAGCTTCAAATTCAGTCTGTGAAGTGTCATCTTTTCAAGAGCAGAAACCCTTCTGTCACCGAGAAAGACCTGAAAAGCTCCTGCAGTCTCATAGGGAGTATTAACCACTGATGAGGATCTGTCTTAATACACAAGGGAACAAGGGTCAGAGTAGTTCGACAAGAAGCGTGAGGGCTTAGCAGCAGGAAAAATCCTTCTAAAAGCCTAGGGTATAAACATGATTAGAAGGGAAATTTATAATTTTGCCCAGCAAATTTCAAGCAAGCCAGCCAAGCTGCAAGGGGATTTTAATGACATTTTCTCTTGCTACCAAGGATGCTGTGCCAGAAGCCCTCAGACCTGCCTGCAGTCATATTACTATACTTACAAACCATACTGCCCCAAAGACAGTGCAGTCTATTTCTGTCACAGATTAAGTGACCTCTGCACTTTTTGCATCTAGCTGTGGAGAAAGCTGCAGGTGGAGGAATGTTCATCCCTTGGTTAAGCTAAACCTTTGTTTGCTGTGTTCACATGAATAACTTATAGGGCCTTGGCATCATGAAAGCAGCACTGACACAGTTGACATGACAGTACTATAGACTGAATCCCGATCTGCCCTCAGAGGAGAAGATGGGGTGTTTGCTCGTTTCACATTTCACCAAGTTGGGCTGTTCAACTATTTATAAGATGAATAGAAATTTCCACTACTTCAGCTGACACACCTGCCTTTACCTAGCAACTGCTCAAAGGGAGCCAGCTGAGACAGAGGAGGCTTTGAGAGGCACAGTCCAGAGGGGAGCCTGCTGCTGCCACCCCTGCCAGCCCTCTCTGTGCCACCAACTCTGGCCTTTTGGCAAGACAGCAGCCCTTTCCACTCACCTCAAAAGCTATTTATACCCAGCACAGCTCAGGAGAGGAAGTGCCTTCCTGTGCAGCCTTCCTTGGGCAGTGAGTGGCGTGAGAGCAGCAGGGAGTTCTGCAGGGGCCTCAGGGCAGAGCATGGGGAGACTGCCCTGCCCAGCTTAGGGTGGCCACCATGGTGACATGAAGCAACCTTCCCAATGGCATGTTGTCCCACCCATTCTGCTGCAATGCAGTCCTGGATATCCCTCATGACCCCTTCAGGGTGCCTGGGGATCCCTGACAGTGCAGGGAACCTACCTGGCACCAATCACTGTACATTTTCATCCAGCTTCAGGCTCGTGGGAATGCAACCACCACCTCCTAGTCTTCTGCTGGTTTTGACACAAACAAGTGAGGGTGAGGAAGACCACTCAACCCTAGGCATTTGTCCAGAACTTGTTTTGCTGATGAGTTGCAACCTGGCCCATACGTAGTGCCTGCAGTCACTAAGATTTCACAATCATCTCAGGTATCTGTAGGGTCTCTCAAACAGCCTGTTTCCATCAGACTGCCAGTGGCAGAAAACACAGAGCCCCATTGCATTATCACATTTCTGTGCAGCATGTCTGGCAGCTCCAGCCACCACAGGGTGATCTTCTAAAGAGGTCTCCTAGGGGTAAAAAGCCATTTTAACAGGGATTAAAATATAGATGAGCTAGTGAAGGCAGGGAATAATGCATGAAAAATGGCACTTTCCTACTTTAATGCTATAACTGTGGAGAGTAACTGACAGAATTCTGTGGTAACAGGCCCAGAGGCGGACTAGCCAGAAGAACCACTTTTAGAGAAATACTGAATCTAGTCCTAGCCAGGAATAAAGTCCCATCATCCTAGTGACTTCAGACACACAAAAACTGAGAAGGAAGAGGCTGTACATGGGATGCTGCAGCCCAGTTTAAGACAGGAATAGGCAAGGACATTGAACAGACAAAGAGGGGGTGGCAGCAAGAGGAACATGTGCCAGCACAGATTCATCATGTATGCTGTTGCCAGGCTAAGAAAAAAGAAATTAAAAGGTATCCCCAAACAAATTGCATTTACTAAGTGTTCCTTCCTCAGCCTATAATCATCAAAAGGGATAGGGATGCATCCAATAGCAGTGACCCAAGTCAGCCTGGGGTATCTGGGGAGTTGACTCCCTCTCAGCAGGGAGAGGGACTCTTGAAAGGCAGTTTTCTTTACTTTGATACCTTAAAAGTTTACCCACTAGCATCTGATTTGAGGTTTGGGAGAGGGAGGACTCTAAATATGACATACTCTTGTTGTTCACAATATCGTACCATGTGGTAGCTTTAAAAGAAGAATATTTGACTACATGATTTTGATGCTGAGGATGAAAAGACCATAATTGCTATGGCAATGTGAATTGTGTTTGTGAAGGAAGGAGTTTACCAAACAGCAGGAAAGAAGATAAAGTAGGGTAAGTTTTATGCTTAAAATTAGATTGACCTGAGTCGAGATTATAAAGGTTAGAATAAAAGTAAATGTGGTTTGGGAAGGGAAAAGGTGTTTCCAGGAGACATGCTTCAGTTTCAAAATATCTTGTACTTTTTGCAAAGAAACAGACTGTGACCAAAATATTCAACAGTTTTTCTTCCTTGACACATGCTCTCCAATGTAGAGCTGAGATCAGATGTGAGGGAGGGCAGGGGAGGAGGTTCCCAACACCAAGAGAAGCTGAATCAACCAAGTAATTCCTTTTGTTTTTCAGTAATCTCAGACAGAGATTGATGGTAATCTTCAGGATATTTCTTTTTTCCCTTCCCTTCCCTTCCCTTCCCTTCCCTTCCCTTCCCTTCCCTTCCCTTCCCTTCCCCATTCTTCCTCCCCAGCCCTAGCACTGCTGTTCATCTTGGTAATAAGCTCTTAGAGCTGTTAAAGCTGTTTGCTGGAGCTCTGGGTGCTCTCTCTAAAGCTGAAAATCATCCTGCCATCATCTACCTTGCTTTAACACCCACCCACTTAGGAAATCTGAAAGCTGTGTATCTTGTCAGAGGTTGCTAATGCTATTAATTCTCCTACCTTAACAGAATATGAAAGCAGATTTTCTGCAGATTCCTGAGCTATAGCACATTCTGGTGCATTTCCCATACACATTCCAGTGTCTGTTTCTCATGGTTAAAAATAAAAAAGTCTGATTCAACACTCTCTCATTTCATTTGTACATGACTGAGATACCATTGGTTTTTACCTACATAATATAAACTTTGCCCACTAACTCTTATTGTGAATCTTTCCCTGTTTCTTAGCAGGCTAAATTGCCCTCTCTAACTACAACCAGACCATTTCCCAAACCCAGACTAGCAGAGCTACAAATATCCTGGATCTCTGTAACTTGCAGTGGAGACATACCTGAGTGTGATGCACAACCACTGTTAGATATACTATCCAGTGGCCATGGGTCTCACCTAACTGTCTACCTAAGCACTGTTAATGCTTCACCTATCAAATGAAGGTAATTGCTGAATTATCAGTTGCTTTAATTGCACACCAGGTTTGACTCGTTCCTACACTAGGAAAATAATTCTAAGGTGCCAAGTTTAGTACCTCCCCAATATTATCAGCTGGAAGCAGAGAGACACAATGCTCTTAGAAAGTTTTCTCTCACAGCTTGATGATTCCTTCCACAAGGCATCCCAAGAGGATATAGAAATATATGTACTGAAGCTGATTTGTAGTTGCACGAGTGTCTTGCTGTTGAACCCTGGTTTCAAAAAGGGACTTTTAAAAAAGTAAAAAAAGGGAACATCTGATTTCTATGAAACCAGTTCCAGGCATCCTAGATTCTATTTGAATCTAGGATGGCTGAAACTGCTTTCCTAGAAATGCATATTAGATAAATTCAGCCCACTGTGCAGAGGATGGTGTGCCCAAGGGAAAAGAGGATGCAGGAGAAGAGCAGAAGTTTGCTCTGCTGGTGACATGCTGATTTCCCAGATGCAATAGAACCATAGAATAACAGGCTGGAAAGGGACAGTGAAAGCAGACAGAAAAACTCAGAATTCTACAGGAATAAATGAGGCAGGCAAGCTTTGGCACAGCTTCAGAAAAGCCTCAAAATGGCCTTACAAAGCCAGTTGGGCCTCTTTGTCTCTCCTGCCTGATCTTGATTCAAAGCAGTGAATCATGTCTAAGAACCAGAGCATGGGGCCAATAAAATATATTATGCAATAAAGGGCTGCACTTCATTTACTGTATAGAAAGAGATTAAAATATTTCAAGGATTTGACTGAGACATCTTTAGCAGCCCTTACATATAAATATCTCCAGTACTAGGAAAACAGAATATTTGACTATAAGGCAGAAGACATCACATTGGGAGCCACACATGTGTTGCTCACAACATGGCCAGGGTCTGCACTAAGGCAAGAAAGGGGAGAAGAATTTGTTGTGGTGAACTGTCTTCATGATTGTTCTGATCCAGGGAAAATGTTGATCAAAGGTAGTAAAACATAAAATGCTAACTAAAACAATAAAATGACCAGATGAAACACAATTGCATACAAATGGTTTAATCTTCCAAAAGGTTTAGTTAATTTAAAAGGTAACTAAGACTCAAGCGTCCCTTGGGAGCCAACACTGTAATACTCCATTCCATGCACTATGACTGAGACAAGATCTAAGGAGGTCATGAGCAGCATAATAGGAAAGATCTTATTTTAAACCTTTGCCACTGGTGGATATAAAACTCATTTTTCTCTGCGCAATGTTAAAAAGCAGGTTAGATGTTTATTTTAATGAGAGTTTTTTGTTTGTTTTACCTAATTTCCAGTAATGTTGCCTCACTCTGTTGTAATAGCATGGACCATTCTTTCCTTCCCTGGTGACTTCATTTAAGCAGAATTATGAAGTTCAGAGTAGCTTTATGAATAGGTTTGATGTGGTGAATCTTTTTCTTGATTAAAAAAGACAAAGCTACTGAGTATACAGTCTTGGAAAATGCACCAGGTTGGGGAGGACTCGCATTGCTCCATAAAAGTGCAGGTAACCAGAAGGAACATGAATGGCTGGCAGAGTAACAACTGTTACTCTGTTGTAACTGTTAGCCCCCTTTCATTGTTTCTGTCATGCCAAATATGCTGCAGCACAGTACTAACCAAATGCACAGCAGTCCCATCACTATAAGGAAGACTTGAGAGTGGGATAAATGGTCATATAAGTAGTCCATGCTTTCTGGCATTCAGATCAGTCTTTCTTACTTTTGTACAGATAGCTGTGAGGAGCTTTTTTAAAGTCAGTGAGATAGAAGAGGAAATAATTAGGCTCAGCTTTTCATACCTGCAGATGTTAAAATCATCCAGAAAATCACTGTGAAGTAAACTGTGGCATTTAGAATATCAGCTGAAGACACACGTGGCTGAGGAAACCAGAACAACTGGTTTGCTGCATAGTCTGTGTAGCATAGGCATGAGATCTGAAAAGCTAATGGAGTTTTTACACTAGTAGTAGCGTGTCAGCCAAGCTGGATCTGTGACAGCCATGGCGGTACCCTGCTCTGACCCCACGAGGACTCCACAGCAATCAAAAAATGGCAGCAACTTGTCTTATAACTGAGCATGAGTGCAACATTACCTGAAGGGAGATATTCACTCCTCCTACTTCCCACCCTCTCTTGCCATCTGTGTTTGAATTTGCTGGAAGTGAGATGATCTCAGGAAGATATTATCTGCCTTCCACCCCAAGCTACTTGCTGCTGACTGCACTGTACTGAGTGTGCACTAGTCCCAGACTGTCCTATCTCATGGATCTCTTTACTCTATCACAAGCTGTACATACACCCTAGTTATCCCTAAACTTGCACCATCTCTTTGATGCTGGTGGAGCTACACTCACAAACTCATCAAGGATTGAACATTGAGTCCATGAAAGAATAAACAGTTCCAAACCTGCAGTTAGGTCTAAAACTGCATGAGTAATTTTCCTGTCCAAGATGAATTCTCTACTTTGCTCACAGGGCTGCATGCTCACTGCCAAGTACTGAAGAACAACGTCAGGGCTGAGAGCACATACCTGTCAAATATCATTAGATATGCTCTGAAACACTGACAAATCAGAAATCCACATAATTATAATTTAGATATTTGCTCACTGACAGAAGAAAACATGTATCCTGGAAAATTTCACTCTGTTGTGTAAACAATCCCTTCAGCTAAGTCTCCTTCATGTCCCAAATCCCTACTTACTTTAATAGAATGTTTTGGGGTGCCATGGTTCTCTCTGCACCTGGCTGGAGCCAGGCTGTTGAGCCACAATGTACTCATTTTTCTAAATTAAAAGGCCTCTGGTCATCATCATTGTACTCAGTCACTGCCTATTCCAGGAGATCACACCTCTTTCCCTGTGGGATAGACATTGGGCTCTTGTTTGGTTGGGATTCTTTTCTCCAGGGATTGAACAAACCCACTCAAATGATAAGCACAATTATTTCCCCAGAGAAATTCTATCACAACATTATTTTTTTTATTTCTGGAGAGAATCTACTGGTCCTCCAGGTTATCCTCTCCTCATCCTACCTACTTTTACAAGTATTTTAGCAATTGTTTGGCTCCACGCATTTACCTCTAAAGCTCTCCAAGGACAAAAGATTGGCAGCTACTTAAACATAAAGGTAGTTTAACTTTCCACCCAAGGGCAAAAATGGAGATGGAAAGAAGATCAGCAAAAGCACTGCAGCTCTATTTTCCTAATGAAGCAGAACTCTCACACCCAGCTGGGCTTACACACTGTAATCAAGCACACATCTCACAACACTGGGGTTATGGAGAGCCCTGTACAGAGTAAGGTAATTATCAGCTGCCATGGCCCAGAAGGGCTCTTCCTTTTCATTTTGCTCAGTTGTCAGCTTATATTAAGGAAGAAAATGAAGAAAACCCTGCATTTTTAGAAGCATCTGTAGCACAAAAAAGACATGCAGTACATAGGTATCCACTTCCCTCTAATCCCTTCCCCCTGCCCCACCCCCTCCTCCCAAAAAAATAGAATGGAAGAGAGACGGGGATCAGAGGATGAAATATTGTTATACTGGTCATCTTTGTGAGACATGTTTTTGCAAGGATGAGCCAAACCTACTTTTCAGTCCAATTTCTGAAGGACTGTATTGTGGAAATTGCTTCACATGTGATCAATAGCATTGACTAAACTAAAGTATTTTGAGAAGGGCTTCCCTGGTACTGAAAGGCAAAGACAGGTGACAGCCTAGAGGATAATGAAACTGCTGAGGACATAAACTGAGGGAGAGTAAGATAAATCTCTGACTTCCTCATATGAATGAATATTAGTACAGATACAGGGGTGTGGTTTATTTAGGTAGTAATAGTAATACAGGGTTATTTTCTTCTATCCAAATGTACAGAAAGTGCTTTGTGAAGAGTTTGTTTGGAAACCCTTGTGGGGCCGCAGGACCTAAGACAGAGTAAAGCTTTGATATCTCTATGTATACAAATGTCCAGGCACAACATACCATAAAACCTAGCCAGGCAATGCACACAAGCAAAAGGAAATGTTGAGAAGTCAGAAAATTACACTGAGCAAGTAGTTCTAGAATAATGAGTTACATCCAGTCCAAAAAAACACAAGAAAGCTTTATTAAAAAGAATTTATCTTTTATTTAAGAGCATAAACAGATGTGAAAGAAATAAAATCGCTCAGCAAACTTCTCTCAGGATGTGACCTATGACAAAACAAATCATACCAGCATGCAATGAAAAAGCAGACCATCAAGGCCTGCAAAACGAGGAAAAAAAGAATCTTGTAGGAATGTGAAGGAGAATCTCAGAACCACAGAATGGTTGAGTTTGGCAGGGGCATCTGGGGATCACCTAATTCCAGCCTCTGCTTAAAGCAAACTGAACCATAATAGGTTGCTCTGGTCTGTGTCCATTTAGGCCTTGATGACCCTCAAGGATGGAGCCACCACAACCTGTCTGGGCAAACTGGTCCTCTTTTTCAATCACCCTTATAGTAAAAAAGTGTTTTCTTGTTTTAAATGTTTTGTGCCCACTGTCTCTTTTCCAGTCATTGAACAGCACTGAGAAGAGCCTCATTCCATCCTCTCATCCTTCAGGTGTATAACCCACATTCACAAGATCCCACTGAGCTTTGTCTTCTCCAGGCAGAGCTGTCCTGACTCTCTCAGGCTTTTCTTTTAGGAAAGAGTCTCCAAACCTACCACCATCTTTGTGACCCTTCACTGAACTCAGGCCACTATTTCAATGTGCCTGTTGATGTGGGGATCCAACACTCCAGCTGTGTCTCTTCTGGGCTGAGTGACGCAGGACATAATTAGTGCACTGACTCAAAGGGAAAAAATCATTGGTAAAACATAAGATAATTTGATATTGGAGATAAACTACAAAATATCTGAGAGCAGAGTGCTACTTAAGCCAAATATTCCAAAAGATACTTGAACTTGGTGCTGCCTAAAAGGATTATAATGGTACATTAATGAGCCCAAGAGAAGAAGTCAAGATCTTTGTGCTTATAGTTTAGGACATGACAAAAAGTTATCAGCTTCTGAACTTTGTGAATGTGGTTAGCTCAAAAAGTGGTAAAGGATCATGAAGTCCTTAAAAAGTCAAGATTTTGCTACTTCTAATTGGGTAAAATTGGCACTGAACATTTCTTTCAGGACACCTGGCAAGCTAGAATGTACATGTATATGCACGTATATATATGAAAGCACACATGAAAAATGAAGTGTCTCCATGAGCTTCTCAGTGACCTGGAAAGAATATTTTTAAGAAACATTTTTGTCTGGTGAGAGAAATGCTGTCAAAGCTTGCTTTATCTTTGGAAGGGAGGATGGGCAAGTGAAATTTTCATTAAACTGAACCATGACACACCTAATGGTCAGAGAACCACTCTCACAAACACACCAGCACATCTCTCCCAATCCATTTCCATCAGAGGATACACACAAGGTGTGACTTGAGAGGATTGTAAGATTTTAACATAATATGTAATTGGCTCAGTGTGGAAAATCAATTACCTCTATAAAAAAGGCATTTGTTAGTCATGGTCCAAATGCTAAGACATAAATTTTCATATCTGAAAACTGAGGAAAACTGGAGGGACTAGGGGAGAACAGATGCTTTTTACCTACGGCTTCCTCTTTTGAGAGGATAGCTGGAGTTCTGCAATTACACCAGAGTTCTGTATTACACTCATTACCCTACAGTACGTGTGCTCACAGTCCAAAAATGTCAGATGTTTCTAGGACATCTATGTGCTCCTGACCTCACACGTACTTTCATAGCAGCCTGATTCTACAGCTGTATCTTCAAAACTTCCATTCCCTGGCAGTTAATGTAGCTCAGTTTCTGCTTAGGAAAAAATTGTTCCAAAGTTTTTAAAAAATAATAAAGCCTGGAGACTCTCTTGCCAAGAATGAGAATTTGGTGATGAGCAAAGGTCTGTGGAGATTGGAGGAAGGAATTGGTGGCTGGAGGAAGGAATATTGCAGGAAAGTGTTTCGCCCTACTTTGGTTTGAAAGTCAAATACAGCCCCAGATATGAATCATAATTAGACTGCTGCTGAAAGTTTAACTCTCAATTTCTAAATTGGGAAGTGAATGCAACCAAACATGAATAATGATGCCCCAACACACCCGCTATCAAAAGCATCAGTAAGTAGCCAACAGTGCTCAAGACCCAAATATTTAAAGTGGACAAAACTAAATATCCTCAGAACCTGACCTCTCTCATCTGGGTAGGTAGCAGCAAGGCCAAAACACCCTATATGTTGTTTGATCATCTTGGAAGAATTTATTTTCCAGATGTTTGTGTTCCTCAGAAAAACGATTGGTATTCTATTTTTATAGGAAACAATTTATGGAAGAGGTCCAACAATAGGAATTTAAATTTGGCTATTTGCCAAAGAGTGGTTTGGCAAACATTCAATCTTTGTTTCAAGTTTCCAAGAAGCAGTTATATATAATTCAACAGTTCCCACTGTTGCAATAAAATGGCAGTAAGAATAAACAGACTAAGCACTGAGTGAAGAGAAGCCCAAACTAAGAAACTTTACTTGAGGAGCTGAGTTGGTGAAACCAGACTGAGAAAGAGCTAGCAACAGCCCAGGAAAATGGCAGAAGAGAGTAAATTGGTTGAAAGGACAGAGAGACACATTGTTTGGGGGCAAAAATTTGAAGGGAAGGGAAAGGGAAGAAAAGCAGGAAGCAGAGCAAGAAGAAAGAGTAGGGAAGGTGTGGGGAGACAGAAAAGGGAAAAAAATAGTAGCAGTCACACCTAGCTACAGAGAGAAAGAGAATTGCTCACATAGGTAACATTCAGACTCTATTATTAATTTTAAAGCTTTATAGATTAAATAATAGCAATAATTTCAGCTAAAATATGTTTCCTAAGCATCTCCTAAGTCTCTAAATTGGGAAAAAATCAAATAGTTAGCCCACTGTTAAATGAGTGAAGAATTGCAGTAGCAATGGTGTTGAGGGTAAATACCAGTCTAGCAAATGCTACAAGTGGCTGTTAAGAGCAGCTGGGGAAGGTTTCTGTAGTGAAAGTCAAATGCAGGTAACATTTCTTCCTGATGAACCATTAATTCTATCCAAAAACAACCTCAAATTAGTTGTTCCTTTATTTTATTATTGTACTTCCTTATAACAAGGAATGTATAGGTTATCATATTGAAGCATGTGGAGTCAAAGCTTTGTGGATTGGGAGAAGTGGTATTTTGCTGTGATAATAACACCATTTCTGCATAACTAGTCACTGACCTTTGTTCTCATCAGCAAATAGACCATCTTTGTAACAAAAGTAAAGCTGAGAGATTTGAAAATGTCAAAATAGCAAGCAACAAAGAGCCCTTGGCCCATATAAATATTTACATTTGAAATATCCATTTGCTGAACTGAATATTTCAGCTGTTGAAGGCAGCCTGAATCTCATTACATCAGCTCCACAGGCCTATTGGTGCTCTTGCTTTGAAGACAAGAACAGCACATTTATTGTGCGATATGCACATTCCAAGCACCCAGCACACTTACAAAGTGGGTTGTATTCCAGCAATGCCATGTCTCTGCTATTCAATTTTTATGATAGCATCCAGACTCCACAGCTGTGCAGCTTTCTAATATTGAATACAGACCCCTCACAAGACAGCTGTCTTGGAGGGATTTTTTGGTTTTTGGTTTCGAGACTTTTTTCTATTAAGAAGGAGAAAAAAACCCCCAAACTTCTAAAACCAGGCTCAGCAATGTCTTGCCTAGCAGAAAATACATTTTAATTCACTAATTATTCTGATCTGGAGCCCCAGTGAGTAAATACTGTCCAATACTTGCAATTCAGGAATATTAGTGCATGCCACCCTTTGTCTGGATGCAGCCAGCTCAGCCCCCACTTGAGCCAGCTTTCCTCATAATCAACACATAGACAAGCCTGTCTGTGTACAGACTTGGTCCTCTGTCCTGCTAGAGACTCCTCATGCCCTGTGGTCTTGTGAGGGACAAGGTCTTTGGGGTAAGACTAAAGAAGAAGAGGAAAGAATAGGATGACGTCTTCCCAGTTTTGGCCTTGACTTGCAAAGAAAATCCATGCAAAAGGCATCTCAGCTCCTTTCTGGGAATGTCTAGATAAGTGAAGCATAGCAACATCTGCCAGGTCAGTAGTCCTTGCAACTGCTGTTCTGATTAATCTTTGCCTCCCAAGAAAAGGCTGGTGGCAATAGGCCACAAGTTCTCCAGTGGAGTCATCAGGCCTCCCCCATAGGTGTTGTCACCCTTGCGCCTTCCACTGGAGGCAGAGTGGCCCAGGACACAAACCAGGAGAAATCAAAGAGAGGAAAGCAGATGCCTTTTTTTTTTTTTTTTTTCCATTGTGGGTATGTGGGTGTTCACTCGATAGAAATATATCCAAACTGGCATTATTTGTGTAATACAATGTGGTTGCTCTATAGTTCTCCCAACTTCAGTGTGTATTTAGCATTGAATACTCCCAACTGTATGTATACTTACCATTCCAACTCATTTGGAAGTGTTTTGTATAGGCTGCCTTTTTACTTCTGTATATCTCAATATGCCAAATAGATAGCTGAAATGTTGCTATGGGCCCCTTTTTAGTAGCTGCTTGTCTGTTTCCACATACATGCTAAATATCACTATAAAGTGCTGTCTTCACTTCAGAAAAGACTCTAAACCAGGCATTACTGGCTGAGTAACTTGATTCCTTAAAAGACTTGCACTTTCAATTCTTTCTAATAGATTTTTCTAAATTCTTCCTGAATATCCTGTTAAAGGTGGAGCTAAAGGATTTTCCCAGTCTTCAGATTTTGATTCCATTTTTTCTTGATGTCATGTTACTTTCCAGCATTTCTACAACAAATAAAGATTTCTTCTCCAATTAATGTTTTATAAACCAACAACCAGCTGTGTAACAGATCAAACCCAAGTTTAGTGAGTCTACAAATGGTAAATTGGCAATATATGGCCTGGCCTGACCATGATATTTCTATCTTTTTCTAAAGCTCTTTATAACCAGCATTATCACTGAATACATCTCAAGGGAATTCTGTGATGACATAATGGTCCTCAAAGATTTGTGGTGCAACAATGGGCCAGAACATGGAGTACATTTACAATGAAAGCATCACTGGCTCAGTGTGTGTAACTATTAATGCTTTGCAAGTCTGCCTTGCCTGGGATGTAATGTACTACAAATAATTGTCTAGTGTGCTTCAGCTTTGTGCAGGTTCTGTGAAAATACTTCTTTCCTTTAACTGAGGTAATTTTTTCTCATTAACCAGGGATTTTTTTCTCATTACCAGGGATTTTTTTTTTCTCACCACTAACTAACTGATTAGAAGGAAACATACACTCTCCTGTGGAAAAACTGGAGATAATAGTGTTGGAGATAATAGTGCTAAAGATAATAGTGATAAAAACTAAAAAGTGATCTACGACTCACCATAGTCACCAATAACTGACATCCATAATAAGGTTTGTCGCTGTTTTCAAATAATATTCCATTAAGCCATTACTTTATTTTATCAACATTCAAGTATAGAAAATTTCCTTCATTGTGGCAATTAAGAAAGTTTTATTACTTATACCAAATGTATTGGGTATGAGAGCTAAAAAGGTGGCATTAACAAAAATGTACAGAGTACTGTTGGTAAGTGTTATAAATAACTTTCAGACAAACAAAGGAGCAAGCACCTAAATGCATATACCCACATATACATTGGCACACATGGGGCTCCTTATGTACTTTGACACAAAGAACAATTTTGCGATTCAAAAGCTAAACTTTTTGAATCTACGAGCAGCTGTTTGAAAGGTGTGTGTCAGGTCTGTAAAACCAAACAGCTGCTCACAGTCCACACCTTGGAGAAGCCAGAGCACGGCAGTGTGCACACTCATTTACACCTAGTTACACTGTCCCTTGAGTTTAGGCCCAGTGCAGCCCAAGGTGGAATTGCAGGTTATAAACTGCATCGTAGTAACAAGCACAGTTTCATGACACAGAGGTCAAAGCTTTCACAGCTCGTTGCCGTTAATAGCCTGGGTTATGTTTTTCTTGACCTTTCTCTGTGAAGGGGTACTCGGGGCACAGTGAGCTTTTTGTCTTACCCCTTCAGATGCTTTCTCTGGGCAGACAGGGACTTTCTTGGTGGATCAGGAGTCCTGCCACCTCCCAGCTTTCAGATGAGTAACCACAATTTGTAGTATGTCTTCCAGCCTCCCTATCGGCCCCACAGAAAGCTGCAACAGCAGCATCTCAAAGCCTGTGCTTCCTTACCATGGAGTTAGTCGTGGAGGAAATGGGCCTTTCAAGATACCACATGAGGGGAGCTACCTGCACAGTGTCCCCAGCAGGAACCTGGATTCAAGACATGGATTACCCTGCTCCTTGCCTCTGGTCAAGGCACCAAAACCACATTCAAGCCAGCTACAACAGGATATCCCCATGTATTGTCTGGAACCTTTCCCTCACAAGGACTGACCCAACCTCACTCTGATTAGCCTGAGTTATCTGGTGTCACATGTAAACATGAAAGGAATCTAGGCACTTATTAAATATGCATTTCCCTTCCTATTAACATAGTTCCATCAATATTTTAATGCCACGTTGCCTTTTAGATTGTTTTCCTACTGTAACATGAGGTCTCTGCTGGAGCAGACAGACACCACATGAATGGATGAGTCTATGGATGACATTTATTTCAGTATGATGAGTTGTCATCAGTGGTGATTTTCTGCTGCAAATGCTACCATTTCATCATGAAATAACATCTCTAGTCCCTTCTACCAATAAAGCCAATGGGACAGCATGAAGGTATAGAGAGTAGGGCTGAAGGTATATTCAAGCAGCAAAAGATAATTTTTTACTGCCAAAAAGAGCTAACTTGTGATCAAACAATTACATATATATAAAAGAATATATTTAACTCAGTTCAAATGTGCTGATTCTATTGGCATATGTGAGGAGGACATTTGATAATTGACTGGTTTGGGGGTGAAATTCATGTCTATAGGAAGTTTGTCTGAGGGTTTTATTTCCTGTTTTTTACAATCTCTTTCTCATCCTGTCTAGTGTTTTTGCTCTCCTCTAGTTATAGACTAATCATTCGGAAGTCTCAGTCATTTGCCTGGAAAACAATATCTGGCAGTTATTGTGCTAAACAGCCCATTTTGTTATCCCTGCCACAATCTGTGGTGTTCTCAGTTATTGAACTTGATAGATGTCATTAAGGTTTCCATGCTGTTAGTCACTTTTCTGATCTTTCATGTTTCTTTTAATCAGGAAGCAGCTTTTCCTAGAAACATTCAAAGAGAATAAAACCAGATTACATCCAGTACCTTGGGGTAATGGCATCTAAGATCCAAATCCCCCACTTTTTTTTTCCCCTTTTTTTTAAACTGGTAACTCCAATTAAAAATGTGAAAGGCTGGATTATTCCCCTTGTGCTCACACAAAGTCATTCCATAGAAATCTGCAGAACTAGTTGTGAGAGAAATACTGTTCAGTCAATAATTTTTAGATGACACATTCTAAGAGTCTGTAGGACACTGTATTATCACGAGCTGGGATGTGTTAATTGGACTGGCACAGACCTGCCCATCTCAAATATTGTGAGGTTACCGTGTGCCTTCCACAAAAAGTTTTTGAAGATGCTGTGGGTGTGCGAAGATTCAGAAAGCCTTAAAGCTCTGTTGGAAGGATGGATGTGCAGCCACCACATAGGAAAGGAGACCTTCCCATTTGCAGGGTGAAGCTCTCTCCTGTTGCTGTCAAGGTCCCTGGCATGCCTTATGCAAAGCAAGGGAAAGCAGCAGGAGAGGGTGCCAGTGGGTCAGTAGCACCCACATGCATGAGGAGTCAGCAAGGGTCTGTGCATGTGCTGGAACACAAGTGCTCATTGCTCCATCTTGGTGTCTAGATTCCAACCTTGAAAACAGAGTTTTGCTGAGTCAGCTCAGATCTAAAGTGATTAGACCACTTGAACCAGGCAGCCTTGCCTTTGGTGGGAAAGCAGTATATAAAACTAGAGTTAGTTTCCCCAGGGACAAAAGGTTTGAGGCCATAGGAAAGAAAAATCAGGTTCATGACATTTCATCAAACACCCTCTCTTCAGAAAGTCCCACAGGTTTTTAATATCCAAACAGGAAAAGCAGATCATGGATTAGTTTACATTGTTTCATCTCAAAATTTCATATACAGTAAGCTGGATCAAGCACAGCAAATGCTAAGGGTTCAAACTACAGCTAATTTGCAATCCTAACAGGAGCAATCTGTTCCTAGCAACCCTAGCAAAAAGGGATCAAGACTTTAGTTAAGGTGCAGGCAGAATAATGCAATTTTAAAAGAAGAATTCAAGACAGATGAGGTTAATTCTTACCTCATGTATATTTTTAATATGAATTTACAGGCCTTGGGACTGTCTTACAGAAATGGTAAGTCCATGGACCAACTTTCGTCTTTGCTACAAAGATGAGAAAACAGGTCATTGTTAGTAATTCAGCAATAAGATATAACTTGCTTCATTTTTATTGCAGTTTATATTCCAAGCAACAGTGGGATACCAAGCACTCCATTAGCATGCACATAAAACAAGTATACACTTCCTGTCTTCCTCTACCATTAATGCTCAAAAAACTTTTCAAGTTACTGTTGGTTTTTTGTGCCCAGATTTCCTAGGAGGTTGTATTTGAAGGAAAATGAGGAATAATCCATGCCATAATTTTTGAATTAGGAAAGATTCACAGAGGAAAAAAAAAAAAAATCACAAAAAGTCTCTGGGATGAGAGAGTATCCACCATATCTTTCTCTTTCAGGCACAGATTCCTCCAGAAATGACATAGCTGTGAAGCTAAAAGCTTAGCACAGAGACAGTTCCTGGACACCTCCTTCTTATGCATATATTTAGTACACAGTTAGGGACTTACTTACGGATAGCGGTACATAAGCAGCAGAGTCACTGTCAGCTGAACCAGTGATTTCAGAGAAGGTGAAATAGTCCAGAAGGATAGAATAATATTTTAAAGGGAACATGCAGGCTTTCTGTTGGCCTTTTCATTGGAAAAAAAAAAAAAAAAAGCCCATCTGTGAAGCTCAGCAGAACAGGGATACACTTTGTATTTCACCAGAAGGAGAGGGTGAGGAGAGGCTGTGGAAAAACCATAATCCTACAGGCTGGGAAATATTCTTTCAGCTCCACACTGGTTAAGCCTCTTTTTGATATAAGCGTAAATCATCTTTTTGTTGGGAGGTTGAGAGAAGGGAAAATTTGTGCCCAGATTTCTCCTTGAGAATCCGCCAGTGCATTTGCTGTTAGGAAATGACTAAAATAAGCCTCTGCACATATGTCCTTAAAAACACTTTGACTGTATTCCCCTGTAATTATTAAGCTTCTTCAGAGTCTGTAAGCCAGTGAGAAAGGGATTAGAGGGGTTACTTTGTGCCTCTGTGCCCATAAAAATCCCTTGGCTAATGCAGCACACTGCTAGGAGCATCCTGAAAGCTTTCATATAATCCCTGCCTCCCAGCCACCACCACCACTGCATTCCCATTATTTTGACACATTCAAATTTCATGCAGCAATGTGGAAGCACTCCTACATGGAAACAAGATTCACATTATAAGTCACATTTGAAAACTAACCTGCCAGTTAGAGTGGAGCAGCAACGTAACTATGTGACAAACCCACTCTCAATTTTATGCTGGAAGGACAACCAGGAGATGTAATTTGTCAGTCAGTATCTGCTAACATTTCCTATTGTACTGGTAGTTGAGGACAGGAAAAATTTTCTGTACTTGTCCTTGTAGGAGAAGTCAAAATAGAACACTGATCCTGAACTGGCGTTGTATCCGAATATAAATACATGATAGCAATGGCAAAAGAGTGATCGGCTCCCTGTCACCATTCAGGGGATTTTCATGTCAAAAAGAACTTGCAATGCTCAGTGGTGTTGCACTGAAAATAAGTCATTGTATCATAGGGAGCAGTAACACAAGACTGGAAGCTATCTTCTGGGTCACAGAGTCTGTTTCTAATGCCAGCACGGTATTATATAATGCCTTTCACTAACCCATCTGTAAGAATCCTAATTTTTTTAAAGGCAACATTTCCTCGCGATAAATTCAGGGAGGAGTCCTGGACTGCAGAAAGGTTTGAATGAAGCACTGTTGTTAAACCCAAGAACAGCTGTAAATATCCAAAGTGAACAGCTTCCAGCTCATGATGTTAAAGCACAGAATCAACTGTCAAATGTGCATTAAAACGACATCTGCAAGATAGAATCAAAAAATCTCCTTTGCAAAGCCAACCATTAACAAATACTTCCTGAGTATACAGGAACCTTGCATCACTTGGCAGAAGTCAACTATGAGAGCCAAACTGTGCCTGGAGGAGCTGGGGAGGAAGCTGCTTGTCATGCACTGCAAGCAGAGGGAAGCCCATCAGTTGTTCAGTTGGCAGCAGGTGCAAAAAGGGAGTGGTCACAGTCAGGGCAAATCGGTAACCCAGCTTCAGCACGGGCTCGCTCCCTCCCTGGCCCCTCACATTTGTCAGTATCCCTTGGCACATCATGTCAGTTTATCTTGGTCACCATCTCTGAAGAGGAAATAATAACACCTTTTGCCTGCATGACTATTTAGGTTGTAAAAGCCTTCCAACAAAGACTGTCTCTTACTATGTTTACCAACAGTATGTAGTGCATGGGCTCAATCTTTTGTATAGATCCTGGTCATTAATACTCATTATTATGGTAGTGATGATAAACACAGTAACCATTGAATATGCATCTATCAGTAACCAAGCAGCTTTGGCTTGATTTAGGATAAATAGTTATCCTAAATACATAAGGCTACAGGAGTTAGGAACACAGTGCAGTTCTGCCTTTTGTGGAAGGGCTGCTGGTGATGTCTGGCTGCACACAGGACACACCTTAAAACACCTGCACACAGCATACACCTTAAAACACAAGCATGCAACAAACACATAATTGTTCAGACATGGATCACATCTGACTATTTAAAACCATCATCTTCTATGCACTGTCCCTTTGCAGGTTATCCTTCATATGAAAGCTCCAAAAATAGAATCTCTGAAATACTATTTTATGGCACTCTCACATGGCAAATAAGCAAAGGACATGCATTACAAACAGAATAGTCCATTATCTTTTCCTGATAAATTCACTCACCTCTTTCACTTTAAAAATAGCAAATGGCCAGGAATACCAATTCTTCCTTATTCCAAAGAGAGGATTTGATGGATCCATGGTGCAGAGCAGAAGTTAAAACAGTAGTTAAGAACTGCAGTCTGGTCCTAAAACCCTTTGGTGTTTGAACAAACTCTGCTGGTATGGCTTGGCTAATTTTAAAAACTGCTATAATTAATTTTTTTAATAGATGAGCTCCCAAAGTGACATATTTCAAACATAAAATCTTAATATACTTTTCTAGTAAAGTGTGTTCCATTGTTCACGGGCAAAAAGAAGGAAGCTCTGAGCTAATTTTTAAACCCGGGGGAATATTGACAGCCGGACAGCTGCTACGGCTTTTTGCTAGATCCCTTTGCAAATTCTCTTAAACTATTCATGGCCAAAATGTGTCATGTGCCAATCTAAAATCATGTTGGAGGAACCGGTGGAAAGGGTCTCCTTTTTCATACTCCCAGCAGGCTTATGTCAGAAGGCTGTGAGGGATAACCATTGCTATTTATAGATAATCCCCCTTTGAAAGGTCACCCTTCATTGTGTGCTGATTCTGCCCCATAGCTGTCCCAAAGTCATTTTCCTGCAGCTCATCCCTAATGAGTATTTTTTTAAGCAGATAAAAATGAAATAAATCATGCAATAAAGCAGAAGATAGTGTTTGTTTTACAGCTGTCAGCCTAAGCAATGCATGCCACTCACATTATCTCCTGTGCTTTTAATTACAGCATAAGCAGGATTATTTTGTTTGATTTTTTTTAACAACTTCACTATCTTCATCCAAGAGCAGGCACTTACCTAACAGGTTGTACATTCTTGATAATAGGACTTTTGGGTACTGAATCACTTCCTTTATCATGAGCTACTCATGTGGAATCACAGAGTCGCTTAAAAGCCCAACAGACTGCAGCTTGCAGCAAGTCAGGGAGAAGAATGGCACTCGCTCTGCAATTCTCAGCATTTCTGATTCTCAGAAAAAGAACAAAATAGTTCCCATATTATGAAACTGAGCTTTTATTCTTTCTATGTATTTTAGTGGTCATCCTGAGCTAAAAGCTGACTACCTTTCCTGCTTTCTGCTGAGATGCAAGTTAGAGGAAGCAAGTAAAGAGATGACAGCACTGAGCACTAAAATAAGAGAAGCATTGAATAGCAGAAAGAAAAAAGTGTATTTTTATCCAAAGAAGTGCACAGCAGTACACCAACACAGTGATATTTTCTTTATTTCAACACCATCAAAGTTCAATTAATGGAAACGGGAAGACTGTCACTGTGGCATAAGATCGATGCAGGGAAGAAGAAATATGGGTAGGGAGGGGAGATAAAACTGGGTGAGGTTTTGTGGAAGAAGGGGTCAATGTCACCTGAAAAGAAATGGGCAGGGGTTTTTAGAAGATATGACTTAAAAGCACAGAGATAACGCATAATGTTTCATTCAAAAAAACACTCTTGTGCTGCTATCCTTCTTAAAAGAGAGGTAACGGTAATGAGTGAAGCCTTCTCATCACACTTCTGAGAGTGGGCAGACAGGGATGTGGGTCGGCCTTCCTCAGGATCAACAGCGCTGCCTTTTGCTGAGCTTTATCACCATGTCAAGCAAAATGGAACACGATACTGCCAGGAAAGCAAAACAGCTTCAGGTTATGAAGGGTTCTGCCAGAAGTCACTCTTAGTGCTGTTATTGTGTCTTTTCTCCTGATTAAATTTTGAGTATAGATGGCAGGATTAGTTCCATGGAAAACAATGGCTAGACTGCTGAGGTGGACAAGGGAATTGGTGATCTCACCACAATGAAACTTGTTCTCTAACATATATTGCAGCAGTTTTGTTCTTGCCATTCATTAAATAAGGTCTAGCTTAGAGGCAGTCTTTAAATGTTTGAACTGTTTAAACAATTAAACCATTAGCCAAAACAAGAGTTGCATTAAAAATCAGAAAGCATTAATGTTCTTTCTCAAAAGACATTTAAAGGATTAAAGAGATCATGTTTGAAGAGGAAAAACAGTACTATAGTTTTTGGACTATTCATGTAAATGACTGATCTGCAGGGAAGAAAAATAAAGAAAACAAACCAGCCTGTAAATATCTGATTACTGGATGATGATTTTTGTCAGCTTCCGCTAGGCAGATTGGTAATTCCAAAATTTCTTTGTGGACCTTTTCCACTGTATTTCAATAGGCATACGGGTTTAACTCAGGTGTATTTATCATGTAAAGTGCTATTCTGGATACTGTGTGGTTGGAATTTTAAGTTTAGATAGGGTTCACCTCACCTAACTGCCGGCTTGCAAAATTGAAGCCTCTAGTCTGAGACTGTCATCATCTATGTTATTTGAACAGACAGTGCATATTGTTCCTCTAGAGGGTTCCTCCCATCTCTATTCTACACACTTAATTTTTGATTATGGATTGAGAGTAACCCTGAAGAAAAAACCTTGGGGTTGTTGGTTGAAAAACACAACAAAAGCCAGTAATACACACTGGCAGCCCAGAAAACCAACCATGTCTTGGGCTGCATGCAAAGCAGTGTGGCCAGACGGTCAAGGGAGATTATTATGCCTCTCTACTCTGCTTTGGCGGGACCCTGCGGAGTGTTGCATCCAGCTCTGGGTCCTCCACATAGGAACACATGGACTAAATTGGACCAAGTGCAAAGGAGGACAATAAAGCTAAGCAAAGGGCTGGAGCACCTCTCTTATGAAGACAGGCTGAGAGAGTTGGACTTGTTCAGTATGAAGAGATCAATACTCCAGGAGTCAGAGCTTATAGCTCCTTCCATTACAAAGCCTACAAGAGGTCTAGAGAAGGACTTTGTACAGCGCCATGTAGTGATAGGATGAGGTGAAACAGCTTTAAACTGAAAGAGTGGTGATTTACATTAGATATAAGGAAGGAGTTCTTTACTGTGAGGTTGGTGCTAACCTGAGAAAAATTTGAGAAGTTATGGATGTCCCATGCTAGGAATGTTCAAAGCCAGGTTGGATGTGGCTTTGAGATATCTGGTCTAGCAAAAAATGTCCCTGCCCATGGCAGGGGGGTTGGAACTACATGGCCTTTAAAGGTCCCTTCCAACACAAACCATTCTATGATTCAATGAGTCGTCCTTTTTGAAAACACTTGTAACTCTTAGTTAACTACAGGGGGAACATACAGGGCCCTTTGAGAAAGCATTTGTCTCTTAGAGGGCTGAAGTACCATCTTCTGGAGTCTCTATTAAACTAATACATCCACATCAATGTTTCTACCATTTTGTATCTAAGATGGGTGGGGAAATGTATTCTGTTATGCCCAGAGTCTCCCTTGGCTGAACTGGCAAGTAGGGATGAGAAGAGAGGTGATGAATTCTCCCACTTGCACATTGCCTGTAGGAGTCAGAGGTCAGCAGGAAGGAAATGTGTTCTGCTGTACTTGTACCTTATCTTACCTTCCTACAGACGGGAGGAAGGAAAGAACAGACTGGAAATCGCTGAACAGGACATCAGTCTAGTTTTAATTTTGTCTGAATTAGTCCTGATTCTAGATAACTTGTTATTGAGAAAACCGTTCTTCATTGTTAAGGGAAGAACATAGCTGGAGAGTTTGTCACAAAATGTGTCGTGACCCAAGAGCCTGTGTGACTAGCATCAAGGCCTTGTCTTTCCACTTGCCAGTATAAAGCTTGTGGAAGGTTTTGAAAGACAATTTAAATAGACAAAGAAAGGCATTAAGTGGCACCCAAGCAAGTCAATGTAGACATAGTGAGGTTTCTCTCATTAAGATCACCATCTGTCTCTCACTCTAGAAGGTTTTTATTCAAAGTGGGTGCTAGTAATGGCTTCAGGAATTATGTCTTCATCTTGCATTTCCCTATCAAGAGATCCTTGCAAACAAAGGAATCCCAACTAGACCCCCAGGACAGGTTTGTGAAGCTAGCTAGAAACCTACTCTACATGGTTTTGCCTGTGTTTAATAGGTCAGTAGATGCCTTCTTCCACTGGAGTAGTAGAATGATGGTATACAGTTGATGTCTCATACTCCAGGAAGTTCTCAGTATACACTGTTTCTGTGTCTGTGGAGGCAGATAAGCTTGCCAAGCCTCTCTCCTGGGGGGATGTTCCTTGAACAGAATGTGACAAGCCCANCGGGGGCGGGAAATCTGCTCGAAAAGCCTCTCTCCTGGGGGGATGTTCCTTGAACAGAATGTGACAAGCCCATCTCAACCCTTTGTGGGAAAGATACCCCTTAGATGAGGCTGTTCTCCCTAGTCATGGCGAGTTCCCATCATGCTCCAATATACCCATGTAGATCCTTTCCAACCCATTGGTTTTTTCCCTTTGGCATGACCCCTGCTTTCCCCCATAAATACCCCAGCTTCTGTCCAGTTCAGCAGGGAGTTGTTGTCCCTGGGCCCCTTCACAGGGTGCTGNAAGGGAAGAACATAGCTGGAGAGTTTGTCACAAAATGTGTCGTGACCCAAGAGCCTGTGTGACTAGCATCAAGGCCTTGTCTTTCCACTTGCCAGTATAAAGCTTGTGGAAGGTTTTGAAAGACAATTTAAATAGACAAAGAAAGGCATTAAGTGGCACCCAAGCAAGTCAATGTAGACATAGTGAGGTTTCTCTCATTAAGATCACCATCTGTCTCTCACTCTAGAAGGTTTTTATTCAAAGTGGGTGCTAGTAATGGCTTCAGGAATTATGTCTTCATCTTGCATTTCCCTATCAAGAGATCCTTGCAAACAAAGGAATCCCAACTAGACCCCCAGGACAGGTTTGTGAAGCTAGCTAGAAACCTACTCTACATGGTTTTGCCTGTGTTTAATAGGTCAGTAGATGCCTTCTTCCACTGGAGTAGTAGAATGATGGTATACAGTTGATGTCTCATACTCCAGGAAGTTCTCAGTATACACTGTTTCTGTGTCTGTGGAGGCAGATAAGCTTGCCAAGCCTCTCTCCTGGGGGGATGTTCCTTGAACAGAATGTGACAAGCCCATCTCAACCCTTTGTGGGAAAGATACCCCTTAGATGAGGCTGTTCTCCCTAGTCATGGCGAGTTCCCATCATGCTCCAATATACCCATGTAGATCCTTTCCAACCCATTGGTTTTTTCCCTTTGGCATGACTCCTGCTTTCCCCCATAAATACCCCAGCTTCTGTCCAGTTCAGCAGGGAGTTGTTGTCCCTGGGCCCCTTCACAGGGTGCTGGACAATACAGGCTGCCCCTGTGGAATGGCCACACAGCACTCCTGCCTTTCTGTCTCTGAGGTGGCCTGGGATCACCTTGCAAGGCAGAGCTGAAATCACTGCTCAGAGCTGATCACTTGCAGCCACAGGCTGTGCCCACCTTACTGAGGCTGTCCAGTGGCTGGAGGACTGCCCGAGACCCCTGGAAAGTTGTCTCTTGCGAGACCTCCTCTCTCTGGGAAAGTTGCAGCATCCTCGGTTGGACTAGCAGACCCCCGGCAGGCTGTCAACATCTATCATCTTCCACTCAGTCTTTAATATCATTGGGTTGGAGACCCTTTCTCTTAATATTTCTTCCAAATTGTTAACAGCCACATCACTTAGAATGAGAATGAATGATAATAAGACTTTTGTTTGTTTTCATCTGATGGAAGAAAACTACCTCAGAGACCTGTAAATGATGGTCAACTTTGAGCTGTTAAGATACCTGACAGGGAATCCTTTTCATAAAGAATACAGATTTGGTTTCCTGGTGGGGTACAGCAAAATTTGCTCTTACTCCAGAGTGAAGCATATTTTCTCCCTTACCCTAAAAAATGGAGAGAGTATTTAACAGAAAACAACATAATTTCTGGGTAACACATCAATATTTCAATAGTCCATAAAACTGTACTTCTCAGCAGGCAAACAAAGCATCTGTCAGTCTTCTATTACTGTCAGGTAGAACCTACTGTCAGTTAGAATCACTAGTGCACCGTAGATTTTGGCATAAGTAGCACCAAAACATGCTGATGTCACCTAATTGAGAAGGTACATCTAAAAACTCTGTTGGTGTTCTTAGCATTTTGCAGAAGATCGCTTTGATTATTTTTTTTCATTCTACAAGTATTTTGGGCTCTCAGACTCACCTGTTTTGAGATTTGTGCATCATTCTGTCTCCACTTTTCCATCTCCAGTGAATCAGAGTCTCAAACATGGAGTTGTTTCTTAATTTATTCTTGGAGTTAAGCTGTGATTGGCTCTTTATCCTTGAACAAAACATCAGCATTTCATCAAGTCTTTGGCCTTTTCAGTCTCCACTCCAATGTGGGCACTTCACTTACCTTCTGTCATCACATGGGAGGATACACTAGACATGATTTTACACCCACAAAATTCGACATACACACTACACTTATGCTATGATACAAGATTGGCAATTGCAAATCATTTCCATTTTACCCTAAGATTTCTGTTTAAGGAAAGGATTACTTTACTTTAAGTCTTGAACCACTTTAATTTCATGCATCTAGCTTTAAGCATTCACTCTGCTGTCCAGTGCTGAAAACAAGCAAAGAAAAACCCCTCTGTCTTGCCTTGCTGTCATCCCAACCATTTTCTTTTTATCTTTCAGCAGGTGGGGTGTGGGGTGTGGGTGTGGGTTAACAGGTCTTTAACAAAAACAGACAAACAAAATTTTTAAAAAACAACAATTTAACAATTTCCTAAGGTCTACCTGATCTTAGCTCAGACATGATATCTTACTTTACTTACTCTACAATTTCATTTTTCATTACATTTTATCTTAATCATAGAATGGAAAGGATATCTAAAGTTCATCTAGTCTAATCCCTACACACATTATGATAGGTTCACCTGGAGCAGATTGCATAGGATCAGGTCTAGGCAGTTTTAAATATCTCTAGAAGAGATACCACCTCTCTGGGCAGACTGGTCTTGTGTCTTTTCACTTTCAAGGCAAAGGAGTTTTTCCTCATAGTCAGATGAAACGCCCTGTGTTACAATTTAGGACCATTGAACCTTGTCCTATTACACCATTGAAAAGAGTCTGGCCTTATCCTCTTGACTCCCTCCCTCAAGATTTTCATATGCATTGATACTATCCCTTCTCAGCCCTCTTTCTCCTGGTTAAACAGGCCTAGCTCCTTTTGCCTTTCCTCATAAGAGAGATGCTCCTGTCCCCTAAACATCTTTTCAGACTTCTTATTGGATTCTGTCCAGGAATGCCTAGTCTTTCTTGTCCTGAGGAGCCCAGAACTGGACACTGCACTCCAGATGTGCCTCACTAGGACTGAGTAGAGGGGCAGGATCCCCCCCCCCGACCTGCTCGCAATGCTCTTCTTGATGCACCTCAGGATCTCATTGGCCTTCTTGGCCACAAGGACACACTGCTGCCTGACATACCTGTTGTTGTCCACCAGGGCCCCCAGGTCCTTTTTCACAGAGCTGCTTTCCAGCAGGTCAGCTCCCAGCCTGTGCTGGTACATGGGGTTATTTCTCTCCAGGTGTAGGACCCTGCCTCTGCCTTTATTGAATTTCATGGGGTTCCTTTCTCCTTAACTCTCCAGCCTGTCAAGATCCCTTTGAATGACAGTAAAGTTTTATGGTCTCTCAGTAACTCCTTACAGTTTTGTACCATCAGAACACTTGATGAAGGTACACTCTGTCACTTCATGCACATCTTCAATTAATAAGTTGAACATCTGCATCAATACTCCACAGCAAGACTGACAACTGAAATGTAAACCTTTGTTTTTTTCCATGTTATGTCTCAGAATGTCTTTGGGAATGTACTGGTAATTTTTATAAGTCGTAAGAGATCTTCTTTGAGTGCTTTAGAAAATATGTCAGAGTTTGAGGAATTCACAGATTTCTACTTTCTTTAATATGCAATCTCATGTATGTACAAGGCCAAACACTGGCCTTTATTGCTCCAATCTCTACAATCAATAGACAGGCCACAGAACAAATTTGTGGTATCCTGTCTTTCTGTAAGAATACTCTCCACCTTCCTATGGAGCAATATGAAATGGAAAAAGGAAGAGAGATAGTTCTTAACATTTTGTGCTGCCAAGAGGTACAAAGTCACAGAAGCTGACTTATATAAAGGCTTTAAGATTATTGCAAGAGATATAATTAGAGTTTCCTAGTAGACTTGATTTTACCACTCCTGATTTTTTTTTCCCCTTGGGTTCTCTGCATAACGTTAAGCAGCTCTGTAATAAAGTTACATGACTATAAAACAATAGCTGCACTCTGCCTCTGTACACTGTGGTTGCCAGTCACCAGCTAAATGTGCATCCTTCATGTCATTCATACCTCTGTGTGTTTGGAAGAAGGACTGAGTTTAAGTTAAGGCTGATATTATTAAGAATGACAGGTGCCATTTTTAACCATCCATTTGATGACATTATTTTTTTCGCTCCCCTTTAGGACCAAGATTCTGCCCAGTGACAAAGTGCAGTAACTGCAAAAATTCAAGGGTATCATGGCCATGGTCACAGCAAACCCAGAGGAATAAGGCAATCTTTGTGCAGATATGTGCAGGTCACACCACTCTGCCACTCTACTCTGCTTCACTTCTGTGGGCAGGCAAGGTAATGAAGTATGTGAGACTTGAGAGCATGACGCTTATTATGATATTTGCATCAACATCTCTACTTACAAGAGCTGAATGGACAGGCAGAACAGAGGGATGGTATACAAGTTCATGTAACATTCACAAACAAAAATACAGAACTAATAGATCTAATTTTAGGCTTACCAGCAATCTCTCATTATAAAGAGAAGAACAAAGTAGATGTCCAGCTCTCTAGTAATTGGAAATTTTACTGTGCCAGTAAGATATCACTTTTAATAGTCATGGCTCTGGACCAAGACAAAGAAGGTGCTGTGTGAAGTCTGATCTTATTGAACACATTAAAGAAACTGAGAGATTGAGTAAGTGTCCAGTCCGGATCAGACACAGTCATCCTGACCCTCTATGGGCTTACAGCCACATTAGCAACTGTCATCTTCATTGGAAATATTTTAAAAACAGTGACTAACCAAAATAAATTACTATCATGAGTAAGCCTCAATGAACAGAAGCCATAACATCTAAAGTTACACATACACATGTGAGCTGAGGAAAGAGGCCATTTACATCCTTGTTTGTCAATAGAGAGCCAAAGGCAAATTTATTCATCATGCCTATATCAGATTTCTGATCTGAGAGGAGAGGAACTGAGCTCTAAACTTCCTAAGTCTCTCCATTGCTGTAGTTACCACCTGACATGTAGCCTTCGGCACTTTGGAAGCAGGGAAGTTTCATTTTATCCATCAAGGGACAAGTCTCCAAAATATAGTGCTTCTGGTCAAAAAGTGCATTCTTCATCCCAGCAACTCAAGCTGTGTAGCGCAGAAGCAGCTATGTCACAGCCATTGCTGAGGTACACCAGGACTATTGCTTTTGCCTTCAACGGTATCCAGGATTGCACAACACTGGTTTGCAGTAACGTACTTCTGCTTAGGTATATACAGCATGTCCTGTCAGATCTGTAACTAAAGCAGACATCCATCCACAGCAGAAAGAAAAACCTTGCAGACATGACACAAACGAGTGTGAAGCAATCAAGACAGGTTTTTTATTCTACCTGTCTTGTTACCTAATTTTAGTAATGTGTTGGCTGTTTACAAGCTTTGAACCAGACTTGTCACAAAAGAGTAACATCATAAACTTGGTCCCTGAGCTGGAAAACTTTTCAGCAATATTTTTTGTTATCACTTCAGCAGCTCATAGTAGTTAACATCTGATTGAACTTTCTATAGCAAAGAACAAGATTAAAGAAATATTGCACCAAGGACTGAAACTCTACCTGTCCTTTTTCTTTATCAACAAATTATTGTCATGATAAGCACTGGCAGATATATCAGAAAGCATTTGAAGGAAGGAAAATGTTATATTTACACAAATTTTCATCATTCAGTTCAGTCTCAGAAACCAAAGGAAAGTCAGAGGTAATGGAAGTGAGTGCAACGGTTGTATTTATTTAATCCCATGGGCAGTGCCATGACAGACACTCTTTTATGTGCAAATTTTGCACAGCATTTCATGTTTCCCATGGAGCCTATCATTCCCAAACAGCCTTTTTGTCATTCAGCAATTTTCAGAATCAGATCCTTATGCATTTTCACATCATGCATTATATTAAATCCCCTGTTATAATGTTTTGTTCACTCACTAGTAAATAAATTGAAATGTGGTCTGCTTCCTCTGTGAAGTACTTGAATCATTCAGTGCACTGAGTTCATACTAATTTATTCCTCTATCTTTATGTGGGTAGGTGAATTCATGGACCACCATGCTTACATGAAAATTGTTAGAAGGAGAAAATTATAAGATACATAAATGTAAACTTAAATCCATAAATGTGCTCTGGAAAGGCTTGTAGGTAGTTTTGTTCATATTTGTGAACTCAGGGGTTTTTTTTTCATCCACATACCTCTAACCATGATGACACCTTCTGTGGCATTGGCTTTAACCAAGTTCATTTCTTGCCTGCTGCCTCTATCAGTTTCTTGTTAACCTTACAAAATGGTGCAAGGAAAAAGATTGGTTGTTCTTGTCAGCTGCTCACAGCCTGTTATCAATAGTCCCTGATGACTAATATCTTTGCACTAAATTGCAATTGCAATTCTATTAAATCTGGTCCAGTAAAACAGAGATTCAATATTAGAAACAACACTTGGGACACCCTAAGTGTATAAAATAGGGATTGCATTTCTTAGATCTGGGGCGGATTGAATCTGCCAAATAGCAGGAGGTTTTAATTTTCAGGAAGCCCTTGTTACACAGTAGAGAGAGGCATTTTCAGGGGTGGAGCTATGCCAGGATGACTTAAACATCTGGTTTAGAAGAAGGTAAATTGACAACTAGGCTTGCCTGCACTTTTTTGTCAGGGAGCCCATCTGCTCCCTCTTTTGCATTACACTTAACTTTATCTAGGGTGAAGTTAGTTAAGATCACCCTTGTCTTTCACAAAAAATTATTGAATTCAGAAAATTCAAGAGCAGCACAGATCTATGCAAGATCTAATTTTATCCCAGGAGACTGAAAAAAAAGTATTCATCTATATTTTTACAAGCATTTTTTGCTAGAGCTTTGGAAATAACTTGACAAAAAGCAAAGATCTTAATCACATTTCAACTTCCCTATGCCATGCTAAAAAGATGGATGTCTTGACACTCTTAAATAGTGGAATATTCTGTAAGGTCTTAGTCATGATTATGCATAACACACTGGACCAGACCTTCAGCGCCCTGTACAAGGAGCCTACTGCAAGAAACACAGGGCATGTCATTTACTGATGTAAAGCTTACATTTCTGACTGTCACAGTGTTAGTTTTATCTGTCCTTTGGGAAAACTCTGGGATGGGATTTGAAAGGTCGCTGATATCACTGGATGTCTGTGCCACATTCTGAAGTACAAAGAGCAAGAGATTTTATGGAGGATTAGAAAGGAGCTGCACAAAAAAGATTTGGTGATCATACCTGTGGTAGCAGAAATATTCTACATAGACTCTTAATATACTGTTTGTAGAGTTACAATTTGTACAGAAAAATATAAAAGCAAGAGATAACAGGAGTAAATACGGCTTCAAGTCAGCACATCATTTCTTATTCACCAGTAAAGAGACTGCTGGACTAAGATTGTATCTGTATTCACAACCCTGGGGAGTTTTCCCTGTGGATTCTCTGGCAGCATGGCTGCTTTAGGAGCTTGCTGGGAAGCACAAGAGGGTTCCTGGTGTCTCAGACCCTCTTCATGAGGGGCTGGTAGTCAGTGTCCTCCTGGGAGCCAATCTGGACCTGTGAGGGCTGCAGGCTTTGTGGTGCTATCCACTGAGCCCCACAGCAGGTTCCTCTCTATCCTTAAATACTGATGAAGCAATGCATGAATGATGAATGATGAAAGACCTCGTGGAGAGGTTCCTCTCTTGTTTATCGGTGCTTTGCTCCTGCTGAATTTGCAGGTAGGACAGATGGTGGTTGCAAGGTGACAGACACTTCAAGTGGCACTGGTCCCAGTTCGAAACATCCTTAGGGAAAGAGGGAAAAAAAGACACCCATGCTGTTCACACTGCTAGGGAACATATCTTGAACTAACTCCTATTGCTATTTAAGCAAGAATGATAATTTGATTGCAAAAAAAAAGAGGCAAATAAAACAGAAATATCTGTGCTTAAGACAGTGGTTTATAGTATCAGCCTGATTATCAGGAAAACTCAGGTCAGAGTCAACAGAAAATATGTGGTAAAAAATCTGCTTCTGAAGGGTAGTCTCAGAACAATGAGCACCAATTCTAAGAAACAGGAATATACAACCTCATGTCAGCTTTTTTATGAAGTAAGGCACAAGCTTGAACACAAAGAGTGCTCTGAACATGCTCTAAGTTTTTTCTGTCATTTTTAAGCAATGGTCTTACAGCAAATATAAGTGCACAGATAAATCAAAGCTCTTTGATTTTATCCAAAAGACAGTTGCCGTTTGCATTGAAACCTAACCATGAATGACAGAGCAGGGAAGAGAGTAGAACAGAACCCCTCTCAGCAGATCCTCCATAGCTTGGCCCATCTGAACTGTGGGGGCTATACCCATGGCAAATTATTTTAGTCACCAGCCATGAGAGAAGACAAATAGTAGAATTTGTCTTTTGTTTGATAGAGGGAATAATTACTTCTGTGTCACCAGGAAGGGGGATTCTTGGGTTTTCCTGTATTTTAGAATTTACAGGCCATTGGGCATCAGGACTTCTGAGATTTTACTGAATGAGATATGCAGCAAGCAAATGTACTGCATGAATTAGAATTTTATGGGAGTTTTGATTAGTTATGCATTTTGAATGTTCTTGGGATCAAGTAGAAGCAGTCTATTTTTCCTTCGCACCTACTATTATGTCCTCTCTACATACTCAGTGTTTTCTGCACAATTTTTTCCAAGATTCAGCAGCATCCTCTAAACTCTCCTTAGACATTTTGAAAAATGTTTCTGCAATGCAATTACTAATATAAAGCTAAGGACAAGAGTTTCTGCCATCTTTAGTGAGTGGTAAAGCCCCCATCAAACAATGCTATTGTTTCCCATTTGACAATAATGGTCTGATGGGAGGAAAAGGGCAGAGAGTCATAAAGGAATTGTGGAAAGTATCCCTTCAGGACAAAGAAAGATTTCCCTTCCTAATGAGAACAAAGGAGCAAAGCAGCTGCTGAAATAGTATTGTACCTGCCAATGGATTTGAACTACATAGAAAAATCCTGTACTTGTGGAATGCAATCCATGAAGCAACCCTGCAAATCTCTGACCAGTGTCAGCTTCTTGAGCTTTAACATGAGGGCATGTATCACAAGGTCTTAATCATCCAGCCTATGTCAGCAGATCTCTATAAATTTTACCCATCTTCTAGACTCTGTATAAGTCATTGAGTTCTGCAGGTTTCTAAACAGCTTTTAGCTTGTTTGCCCCTACATTAAATGCAAGATAATGTATCTGACTGTTAAAAGGTTTTATTGTCAGGGCATAAAACTTTTTACAAATTATTGTCTTTTATTTTCCATGTTGCAAAGTGTTTGAATAAGCAAATCCAATTTGATTTTACCTGATACTATTGCTCCATGACTAATTTACTTTTATTGTGTCATAAATGAACTCCATGACCATTTTACTCTTAGTTCTGAGTGCATTTTTTATGAAAGCAGTCTATAAATTTTGTTTGTGAAGCAATAATACTGAACATGTTGGCATAAGTTACAAAGCCCTCAGTGGTCTGGGACATGTTTTTTTCTTTGCTTTATCTTTTAAGCCATTGAGTTCACCTGGAGTGTTTCTGTTGTCAATGGCAGTTCCAGTAATGGACAGGAAAATATTTGTCAGGAAAAATGCTCAGTTCTAAAACTTGTTACCAGCTGGACTGCTAGCTCTGCTAGACTTTAGGGCACAGAGCAAAGCATTTTTGTGTTTCTTCATAAGAAAATCCACATACTTGTTATCTTAGATTTAGTGGGGAAATTGGTTACATTGGAATTTTCTAGATGGATTTTGTGCTCTTGGATATTAATTAGCTTCAAGATTTTCTTTTCTCTAGAGTAGTAGTTGGTAATACATTGTGAATTATTTATTAGATTTTTTTGAAAGTAAATCCAACCATATGCTTGGGAAGTGGTCACATGTTTTATAGATATGAATGTCAATAAATAAATAAATAGCTGTGAGTTCAAGTTCAATAGCTGTGAGGCAAGGTTCAAGAATTGTCAGAAGAGAAAAGGTCAAAACAGAGTGAACATTTTGACATTGAGAGTCTTTTTGACTGATGTCATAGCTTTTCTTTTCCTCAATGTCCTCTGAATTCTTTTGTGGTATTTCTCAATAAACTATGCCAGTACTGTAACTACTACTGCTGTAAGTAGCAGGTGCCATTTTCAGAAGAACATTGAATGGATTTTGCAAAGTGCTAAGGACATACTGGCTACAAGGACACACCCTACAAAAACAACTTCCATTCAAAATATTTTACCTTCAAAGTCCAGGTACAAAATCTTGAAGTTAATAAAGGAAATTTTATACTACAAATATAGCCTTCTGCTCTCTGTTCAAGTGAACCAAGAGCAGCCATGGGTACTTTCACTCATCATTTACAGCTGTCCAACAAATACTCCCAGTGAATGTATTTCAGGCTACAGGTGGTTCATGAATTATTCAATTGTTTTTGAGTATATGCTTCCCTCAAGGCTCTGACTCACATTCACTAAGCAAACAGCTGTGGTGGCTAAGACCTTACTGCCTCTTCTCCCCCATCCCAGCTGTTTGTTACTGACCCTCTGCCAGAAATTCTTGCTCCTGTTCCAGATACAGCAAAACCTGCTGCATCTCAGCTGCTTCAACTCATAATCTGGTGTCTTACTGCAAAACAACTTCTATTGCCCAGTTAAACTCATGTACAGGGCTGTAAAACGGTACAGCTGAGGTGCAGTAAAATGCTCTATTCTGCCAGCTCTTTAACTGGGGGCTATACCTCTTTGAAAGAAGTGCTGATTTAACTAGTTCAGCAACACCTTCCAGGGCTTGCCTGTCAGTGTCCTCCTGACCATGCGCTAGCATTGCATTGCTTTTAGGTGTCTAAAAACATTATAAACAAAGTTAAGAAGTTTTGATGCATGTAATAACAACAACTACAGTAACAGCACACCATTTGACAGTTTTTAACAACCCGCACAGTTGTTACATATATGAGCATATTCAATTAAAAAGTAGAAATTCTCTGCTCTTCAAATAAGCAAGCACCTAAAATTCATTGAACAGCAAAGATGTACAAACATATGAACCTAGGATGAGAAAAGTCAATGAGAATTTGAAAAACTATTCTCAAATGGTTTTGCTCACATCTATCTCAAGCTTAATTGAAATATAAACTATTTAAAACTGGCTGGGGAAAAATAGCAAATTAAAAGAATATTGTAGAAATAAAAAGGGCACAAACTTTAGGCATTCGCTAAGAGTAAAGTGAAACCATTAATTTATTTGTATCAGGTTTCTGAATATAAAATATTAAAGCAGACAGGAAAAAAATCCTGGTTTTTTTTAACCTTTTCAGAGTAAGTGAAACATGCAAAGGATGTTTGTGCAAAAGTAGCTACTCTGACTTAGATAACTGTTAGGTACAGTAAATACTTTCAGGATTGTTCCATTCAAGCCTTCCCTCTAAAAATCAATGCACAAGGGAAGACCATACACAACAAATATCACTCTGTCCCTTAACTGGATTGCACAAGGAATACAGCAGCTAAAACTTTGGTCAGATATGTATGCGTCCATAGGAAGAAAATATCTACTGCTCCAACTGAAGTCAATCTATTACTATACAACAAAAGGTGGAAAATATCCAGACAGAGTTCCCAGGAAATTAATCAGTTGTTCTTTATAAATATGACAGTAAAACTGTACCTCTGTTGAATTAACATGTGCCAGACAAACAGGTCAACCACTGAAACACAACTCAATTTGCGTTGTTTTACAAACATAATGTGCTTTGAAGTAGATTAAAGCAGCTGTTGCTTAGAATCAAACTGAAGAAAAATTCAAATAATTTATACTGTTAGGCTTTTCTACATTAACAGCTGCTTCAGACCTTTTGCCTTGAGGGAAAGTACAGATGGATTTTGCAATACAGAAAGCACAATACATTGGACTTCATCTATTGGAAATAGCAAAGTTTTTAACAGGGAAAGATTAGTACCAATGATGATGCAACTTAATAAGATTTTCATGAAAACAAATTACTTTTACTAGCATGATCGCAGCATGGGACACAGGCATGTGGGATATATAGTTAGTCTAATTACAGGGAAATTTGAAGGAATTTAACTATAATTGCCCTTTAGCTACTTGTACTGAATATGAGAGTCACCATACCTATTTTTGCAACAGCAGATTTCCAAATGGCAGAAGAATACTGGTGACTCTCCATTCTACTATATGGTTATTGCTTATGCTTTCAGCTAACAAGAATTAGTGCTCTCTGAATGTAGCCCCTTCCTCCAGCATTCACTTCTGCTGCTGCTGTGCCATTTTCTATAACTATGAAATCCAGGAAGAGAGAAGGTATACCCAAATTTATTATTTACCTTCAAAAATTTTTCTTTGTTGTGTTATTGCTTCACAGTTACAACAACTTTCCATTCAAAAAATCTTATAAAGCAAAACTTTTATTTGTTCCTGGAGCAAGGTGAAGCTTTGAAGCAAAAAAGAAGTGCATTTTATGGTTCCTTAATCTTTCCTTTAGACCATGGAATTGCCCATTCACAGAATTAAAAATGGTTGAGGTTGACAGAGACCTCTTGCAGAACTTCTAGTCCAAACCCACAACTAAAGTAGTTGGCTCAGGACCATGATCAATAGAGTTCTGAATACCTATAAGTATGAAGACTCCACAACTCCTCTGGACAACCTCTTCCAGCTGTTGTTGCACCACCTTCACAGTAAAAATATTTTTTCTTAGCCACACACAGTAAATACAGATCTGTGAGAACATGTAATATCTTAATTATTGCTTTTTTATTGAGTTTCATTTTTCTTCTACATCGTTTATGGACTCAACCAATTCTTTTCTGCTGTTGCCCTGCCCTATAACCCCCAGTGGATCCATTTAACCCTATTTGAGACACTCTTCCATTTTATTCAGTGGAGACGATATTTTGTACTAGGGGAATAAATTCTAGAGAAATTATTTTGGTTTTACACTATGTACAAATAAAATTTGACTTCTCCAATCTAATCTAAAATATGCCTCAATTATTTTTCAATTAGCATCAAAATGTGATATGATTAATGGAAAAAGTATGCAACAATTAGCAAATATACCTGGCTACAGTATATTTGCAGTCCTCCTCGGAAAAAAGAAAAAGGCATCATTAATATATTTCTCTAAGGAATCATCTTATTTCCTAGTTAAATTTTTAAGTTACTGGAATGATCTTATAGGGAAATTATGACCATTGCAATAGCTTTGCTTTCTCTGTATCTTTCATAGCATCAATCTAGACAGTCAAACAAAATCAGGCCAGTAGAAATGCCAAAAATCTTATCTCAGCTATACTATACTTCCATTGGTATAAAAGAATTTGGACTCAAACTAATTTTTTTCATCACATAGCACATATCATTCAAAAGAGCAGGAGAGTCACAGGTTAGGACAGGTCTGTGAAATCTTTCTATGAGCTCAGAATATCTGTCATCGCTGTGATTCTGGCTGTTAAGAGGAACTGGAAATATGAATACTCTCATATCTTTTTAGAGCCAAGACTCACCACTGTCAATTCCAGGTTGGGATCTAAAGTTTACCATCAAAAAAAGCTGGATCACCCTGATTAGAACAATTGGTGTTGATTTATTTATTTATGAAGAATCTGAAATGAGATTCATCTGACATTGAAGTTCATCAATGTACCTCCATGGTCTTTCATGGAAGAAGTATAAGATCATAAATAAACACTTGATGACCCAGACAACTGTCAAAAAACAAAACAAAACAAAACAAAACAAAACAAAAAAAACCAAACCCAATACAAACAAACAAGAGCAACAAAACAAAACAGGCAACGCCTTGACATTTTATTACACAGTTATAGCTTGCTGTTTCAAACTGTGTTGCATCTCCAGTCATCAGAGGGAGAAACTAACTGATCCAAGTGATCCTCCTCTTCTCTAACTTCTAAGATAGGGCCACTGTCATACAGTGCCATGGATTTACACACATCTGTGTGTACAACCAGTGATTGGGTGTGCTTAGAGTAAGATTACAGTGGTGCATTCAAAGGGAGGGAAGACAAGGTGGCTCTTGATATGTGCTAGTTTGCAGTCACTCAGAGACCCAAGAACTAGTATTCTCCAAAAGACAGGCAAACATGTGAAGAGTGTCCATATTTATACAGCAAGCACAGTTAGGGAAGCCAACCGGCAGCTCTACCTGCATGTGTGCTCCCTGGTAGAGGATCACCAGCCAGGGAGCTGCAGAAGCCTGGTAGTCTCACACACACACACTCTGTCAACATCATTCACACAGGAAAGGAGAGGAAAGGAAGAAAAACTGAATCTAGATCTCCACTGAGATGTCCTCTGAGCAAAGTGTTAACTCTGTGCCTCCTCCCAATTTATTTCTTCTTCCTAGAGCAGCTTTTCCAGGTCAGTAACAGACTGTGCCATCTGTCCTGGCTGAGAGGAATATGGTGAAAACCCCAGAAGAACAGACATATCCTGGTAGGGGGAAAACACTGCTAAAAAGCAGTTCTTAAAAGCAAAATGCTTGGAGTGTGCTTAGGTTTGAGTCATGAGCCAAAAGACAAGACAGACCAGCACAAATGTTGTTCGGGTGGATGTATGCTCTATGTGAAGCAAAATTCCCTTTTTGGTGCCACTGCACAACAGCGCAGCTGGCCTGTACCTGCAGGCCACCTTTGCAGGCAATGATGCTTTTATCTTTTACAAAACCTTCAAAGTGCCTTCTCTGAGCGTTTTCCTAATGTCCTCAAGGTATTCAAGCTACTGCTGCTCAGAGGCAATGCATTTTCACACTTGTGCTCTCTTCCTTTCACCTTCCAACTCACCACCCCTTCTGAGTCCTTAAGGGCTATAATTTGTTTAGTAGTTGAGTTTAGCTGTTCTAGAGAGACAAGAAGATATACCTGAGCTTTTAGCAGCATGACTCACTTGAAAGCTAGTTTTCATGCCCAGCACAATAGCTGAAATCAGGATTCATTTTGCATGTGCTGTAAGAGGGTTCAGAATTGCCTTGTTGTAGGAGGATGTAAGGGAGCAGGCAATTACAGCCCACAGGTACAGGTATCCTCCTACCCTGACAGGCTCCTGTAAAAGTCTTTTCCTGTGATTTTTTGCTCATGCATACAGGAATGACTGGATTTATAGCAGTTCTTGGGAGAGGCAGGGACTTAAGGATTTAGAGACACAAGGGCAAATTCTTCTCTTGAACCCACATGGTGGATTGAAGAGAGAAATTAGCTGTATGAAATAAAGCCAGGTACTGTGACTCTTTCTCGTAGGTAAATATTTCTTTAATTTTTTGGTATATCCAGCTGTGGCCTGTAGCAGAAAGGAATATCTCATAATGAGCTCTGTTATAAATGGCTCTGAAACACAGAGTGTTGGAATGCCACTAAAAATATTTTGTCTGTGGCTTTTGCTACGGCTCAGCTCCTCAGGAAATACTTTCATTGTTTAATGCTGTCATTTTGTACATATCCAATATTTTCTTAATCTGTCACTAGGAATAGTTTATTTATAACATATAACAAGCTTATTTTCCAATTGCATGCTGTAAATACGTCTTAACAGTCTTGCCAAAAAAACTAACTATTCACTATAGCTGCTCAGTTATAGACATTTAACCACTTAATTAGTTTTTAAAAATACCAGAAGTATGTGTCAAATCCTCCCTTATCCCCCCTTTTTCCACTGAAATAGTGGACGTACAAGTTTGGGTTAGGATTTAGCCCTGAATTTGTCATTCCCATCTCTCCAGAAGTAATACTAAGGGGCAGAGGGATTTAAAGACACCTACTCCATGTTTCTTTCTTGCTCCTTAAAAATTTGCCACTAGCCCATGATAAAAGCAGAAGTGCTAGAAAATAGGAATCCCTCTAGTCTTACTGGGGCGTATATGGGGAGACTTCAGTGCCATCATAAGCTGTCTCTTGTTCTCCCCGGGAAGACCTGAAGCAAGGAAAAAAGACCCTCTCTTTCTTAGGTCTTGGGATTGTTATACAGATTGCCTGCTGAATTTTACAGCTGGCAACCAGGTAAAGCTTATAAAATGTGTTTCCTAAGCAGTACAATGTAGCATGTATTCTGCCACAGATCCTGTTTGGTGGAGCTAACTGATCAAAGAGTTTTGTACTCTAAATGTTACTAAGTCTGTACATGTGTGTGCCTCTGTGTGTGCCTATATAGAGGGTAAAAATGAAGCTATGTGGAGTACAGAGATCTTGCTGAAGCATTCATACATCTGCCAGCAAATCTGCTGACAGTTTAGGGTTTTTTAATATATTTACACAGCTGTAATATATATACTTTTATGGGGAATATTTTCCATCATTAGCTTTCCAACAGGTTGAGAAGGTTATTCATAGATATATCTACACACAATGAGCCAAACTCTGGTCTCAGCTGTAACAGTGTAAATACAGAGTCACTCATTAAAATTGATTGCTTTTCTGGTTTGTTTTGGTTTTTTTCTCCCATTTAACTAGTACCTGGTAACAAAAAGGAATTTGTCCTCCCTGTATTCCAAGATCCCAGCAAGACTGCTGACCTTCTGTACTCAAGTAGATAATCTGATGGTCATTTCTGTGTCATAGCAGTGGAAACAGCCTGCCAGCTCTTAGTGTGCTCTGCAGTCATATGCTTGGGCTGATAAGATGATAGGAATCAATCTTTCTGCAAGTAATGCCCGAAGGCTGACTCTAGGACTGTTTTTAATTCACAAGTGCTGCCTCTACCTCACTAGTGTCTAAAAAATAGTCTAGAATTTCCTCAGATATATATTTCTTCTGACTAAAATCCATATACACACACTTTAGCCACACTGAGAGCAAATTTTCATTAGATCATTAAAATGTGACTTGTGATATGGGACCAAAGCTGATATTGCCTCTGCAAGTGGAAATCTTTAGTAAATGCACTTCTGTGCTTAGAAATTAATTCCAGATTTCTACTACCATCATAGAGACTGGAGTTTGTTCTTTGTTGAGTCACTCTTTTAACTGATATGGTTAGACAAGTTTTTAGAGCAAACATTCTTTTTCAGCTGTGTCAGGAGATTTTTAAAAGCTGCCTTGTCAACTGTCTTAATGTGACAATTCATGGCTGTAGGGACACTGTCTCAACAGTGCCTGCACTGCTGTTGCTTTCCACTGCAAGAAACTCAATAGATGAAAAGGACCTGGGAAGGACTATGTCAAACCAGAAATACGGGAATCTCCACAGAGAGTAAACTACACTGTTTTAAGGATCACACTAATTTATGCCTGAGGAAATAATTAAAGTCATGTGAGAAACTTGGGATACACTCCTGTGGTATATTAGCAAACTAAGCAGGCTGTAAGGACAGGGTTGGATATTGGCAAAACTTGGATGTTGCCAAAACTGAATGATATCTCTATCAAAGCAGTCTTTTTTCTTTGCAAAAGCTAGTTACAAAACAGTGAATTCCCACACAGTATGGCATTCCATCTCATTGCAGGACTAGCTGCAAGACAAACATGGAAATCACTGAAGTGAATTAGACTGGAAACTATCTTCCACAGGAGCCAAATCTTTTCACATATTTCTACTCTACCAGACAGAACTAAGTCCTGGCACCCCAATTTAATTCACTCAGTAAAGCTGGAGCGAGTCCTAAATAGGTTCTAGGTTTCCAATTTAATATGGGACATCCTTTCAATATAAGGATATAAGATGAAATATGGGAATGTTACCTATTTCTACGTTTGTTATACTTTTTCAATAGAAACCACTAAATTTAGATTGAAGCATGTACAGTTGTCCAGCCTTCTACACCCTCTTCTGCCCAGTCCCCCCACTGCTACCTCCACCCACCCCTGCCTGACAGCAACAGGGACAGGAAGGGGACACAAGCAGTGTGGCAGACGCTGGGGACCACAACACTCTCCCTGGGTGCTTAGTGCAATACCTGCATGGCAGCAGCTGAGCAATGAGCAGGCGAGAGGGGTGGTTCAGGTGAGACATGGTCTGAGAGTTCTCACTGCCTCTCAGTGGGCTCTGCAGGCCAGGCTGCTCCCCCCTGGGTCGGCTGCATGCACTGCCCAGAGCTGGAGCTACCTGCAAATTCCAGCTCCTTTCAAGGTCTCTTTTAGTTTGCCTGAGCAAAGGTATCCCCGAGGTCTGGTTACACATTAGTTTCTGTCACATTCAAAGGAAGAGGGAGGATTTTTCAAGGAAAGGTTATTAAAGTCTGTGATAAGATGCTGAGAAACCCAAATATAAACTCCCTCAAAAATAATAGTAACTGTGTGAGAAATTCTTCATTTCAAGTGTTTGTATAGTGTAGCCCTATATAATGTTACAAGCTGTAGCCCTAAGTGTCACAATCTTAACTATACCCCAGCATGTGTTTTTAAATGTAATGCGTTTTGATGTCCTGTTTGCATTGGACTCACTACTGTAGGTCTCTGTGGGACACTGTTTACAAAAGAGATTACCAAAAATAAAAATTACAAAACAAAGTGGTGTAAGTTTCAGAAACGAGAGTAGGAATGCCTCCCTCCGGAAGTTTTTGCCACAACTCCATATATAAACAAGGCCAAAGGGACTCATTATAAATCAAGTTATTACCTCAGTAAGACGGGGCATCAACAGCTATCCTGGTCTAATTTTGCAGGCTGAAGTCTGGAACCAGTTTAAATCCACTTTAATCTAGTTCACAGTTCATGAAACAGCTGTATTGAAACGGAAATTTTTTGTGTTGAGTTCTGTACCTTCTAGATGAAGGGAAAAAAAAAAAAAAGAAACACATGAAAAACAGTTCTTGTTTATGAACCATTTATCTCTCTAGAAGCATAACAAGAAAAAGTAGCCTAGGTATAATAAGTTCCTTTCTATGCCACCAAGATGGACTCAGCTCTGGCTTTTGCACTGGCTTACAATTATACATATGTTATCAGTGGGGAGAACACTAAATTTTTCTCTCTGTCACTCTCTTTCCTACTCCACCCCCCAATTTCTAATTTATTGCACTAAAAATTTACAGCTGAATATGAGCTGCTCGTGCTTTATCTCTTTTCTTTCTTTCTTTCTTTCTTTCTTTCTTTCTTTCTCTTTCTTTTCTTTCTTTCTTTCTTTTTTTCTTTCTTTATCTTTCTTTTCTTTCTTTCTTTCTNTCTTTTCTTTTCTTTTCTTTTCTTTTCTTTTCTTTTCTTTTCTTTTCTTTTCTTTTCTTTTCTTTTCTTTTCTTTTCTTTTCTTTTCTTTTCTTTTCTTTTCTTTTCTTTTCTTTTCTTTTCTTTTCTTTTCTTTTCTTTCACTTCCTCAAACTTTAATCCTCTTGGACCACGAAGGCATCATATTTGTCATCCAGAGCACTACTGAACAATTACTGATGTTCACCTTACCCCTGATGGAGGTAATTTGATGATGTCCTTAGTTTCTATTATAGGAGTATATAGAAGTCCTGTTCATCATCAAGGTCCCTTTAGCCTAAATGCTGTTTAACTATATATTCTGTAGCTATATGGCACAGCACAGTATGAAGAACTGGGAGACAACATAACTTTGTCAGTGTGCTATTTGCCTGAATTAATCAACTTCCACAATTTTAATGGTCAAACAGCATGCTGGTGTTACTATAGTGGTTCTGGTTTAGGGACATATACAGAGCTGGTGAGGACCTCAAACTAGTGCACCATGTCGCTCTACATACCAATAGAAACAAACCCTGCCCCAAAATTCCTTAGAGCCTGAATAGGCGACACAGACAAAAGGATACCTGGAGAACAAAGGCTCAGAAAGGAGAATATCTATGTGCACAGCCACTGGCCTGTTCCTGAGAGTGAGCCTATGCACTCAGGTACCTACTCTTGCTGCCATTGCAGAGGCAGACTTAAGCACTAAGAGTTGTGAAACTCAACTCAGTCAGGCAAGATGACATCCTTCTAATTACATTGTGCAAATAGACTCAAGAGTGAAGTGTGTTCACATCAACACTTGAAGTAAACAAATGCAAGCCCTGCTTATTTCCACAGCTCCTGGCTACAAGTCTAAATGAGATAGCTTTGTGCAAGATCAGATCTAAGTTGTACACATGGTCCCCTGCATTGCAGGGCTGCTACAGATCCTGACTAGAGGAAAGAAATCTGCCTGAGCAAGGATTTACCACTCCAGGCAAGTGATACACTCTGGTTTATAAGTATAAATTTCCACGGATAGGAGAAGCATTTTGTTCCTTAGCCACAACAGAAAAACCATAGGATGGCAATTTTCTATACAAAATGCCATGCTCAGTGGTGGAAAATATTTTGTAGGAAGTTTATTCACAATTATTCTATTTTAACTGAAATAGAAATGTACAGTGTATTATTTTGGTTATCTAAGTACTGCTGCTGCACTAGGAAAAACAATTGGCCCAGCAGCCGGGGCTTCCCACCACAGACACAAGCTCTTCCCATCACTTTACATTCTGCTTCGAGTAAACTTAACATTTTTATCCTCTTCCTAGCGTTGTTATGAGGCAATGGTTCTCTTAATCTAAATCTTATCTGCCCAGCTGCAGTTATTATACTTTCCTCTGACTGTGTTAGTCACATAAGATCGAAGAACATGAGAATTTAGTAAATGTTTCAGAGCTTAAGGTTATAAAGGGTGGAATTTGTTTCATCAGTTAACTTTATTAATGCTCTGCAGTCTGAACTGGATTTGAAACTGAAGTGAGTAGCACTCACTCACAAAAGAAATAAAATGCACCATGAGAAACATCTAGCCTATTAATGTCTGCTACTTTTCACTTGCAATAACGGAAATAGATTAAATGTACAACAAAGAGTGAAGAAAAATAAAGTTTTCCTCTTTATTTCTCTCCTCTGTTGCGGCTCAAACAAGATATTTAGATATGTTTTCATTTAAAAATTGGTTTATGATCTTTATTCAAGCAATATTCCAATGAAGGCAGAGGAATTAAGTTTTTCTGACTATAAATTGAATTCATCGATCTACCACCTTTCAGATGGCATCAGCTGTGGAGTTTATTATATTTTAGGCATGAACTCTATCTTTACAGCACAGGGAACAGTGAGGCCTGGATTGTGACTGATGTTTCTTTGTGGTATGTAAACGAAGGTGTACGTGGATGTTAATGAACATGCAAGTGTCCCTCTCTAAAACATCTTGCCAGAAACTTTTCTAAGGATTAGGCAGCTGACCAGCTTCTGCAAACCTGTCATCATTTGTCCAATCTCTCTCATGGCCATCCAAAAGGAAATTTTCTCCCCAGGAAAAAGAGCACTAATTGCTTGCCCAGAAAGGAAATTAATGACTCAACAATTATGACCAACAAGACCGCATTTTGAAGATACTCAGTCCTGAGAAATGCCATCTTTGTCAGACTAATTTTCCCACTCTAGTTTTTGAATTTGGGTTGTTTTTAAATGATTGAAGCTGAGGTAACATACCATGTAGCTGTGGGGCTGTATCACAGGGTGATTCACCAGATTCCTGGTGGTGTGAGTGTACAGAAAAAGAGACATAACTCTGGCATCTGTGGTTCCAGCCCTGCCTCCGCACCTTATCAAATCCACATCAGCACTGTTTAAAAGCCAGAGCACAATTTTTATGTCATGTCAAAGCTCCATTTTGAAAAATGTCCTTACCAATCAGAGCAGTTCTGCTTTGATAATCCATTACTATGCATAATTTCAGGGAAACATCAAGCAAGGAGGCACAAGCATTTTTTTGCTGTGTGCTACAACAGTGAGAATGTGAAATGGAGAAAGGGTTAATTTCTAACCCTCTTGGGGGTGGAGAAAGGCAAAATGGCTGTTACCCTCCATCCACAAAATATGAGTCATTAAACACAAAGATATGTTTATTGCAGAATTTTAACGTCATATTTACATGGCCCATCTTTCAGGGCTTAGGTGTAGTCACAAGTCACAATATTCTTCCACTTCTCATTAAAGTGAGGTAACTAACCTGCAACATATCTATTCTATACGGGCAATTTTCTGTCAAAGATATTTTTATATTTGATCAGTACATATCCCAAACTGCTTATATTGTCAAAAGAATCTTCAGCCTGGAGTTGTGATGAAGAGGAGTGTGTAGTCTTCTACCTGTGCAGTCTTTTACCTTTCAGTCAACAATAGTTCACCAGTGTACCTGTATTTTTCAAGACAACCAATTGTTAAAAATCAAAGAGAGACAAAAGATACTTCTCTGATTTTGTGCAATCTAGAAGGAAGACAACATGTAGGTGTGATAAATTGGATTAAATCTCTTCAATGAAAAGAGAGTTGCAAGATTTCTTTAGGGTAAGATAAGAAGGCTACAAACATCTCTGTGTAACTTCTGGTGAAACCAGAGTAGTGTCTTCATTAAAGGTTTATATGACCCTATCCAGCTCATTTGTCTCTTGCTTTTACTATTATTGTATGTATTAGAGAAGAACCCGCAAATTAACTTAGTGCAACAAAAGAGAAGAGAGCAAGGAAGAACCAGAAACAGAGCCAGAACAAGTACTGGCAGCTATTCTGCAGAAGTGTCCAAAAAGACATTTGCAGGATGAGTGTTCCCAGAGGGGAGTGTAGAAGTATCACCAAAAGAGTGATTTCTTAACAAGTTTCTGCTGTGTGAGGGGAAATGGGACTTTGCATACTCCTTTTAAACAATCGGTTTGGCAGCAAAGATGATCAGTTCCACTCACTCCATCACTGAGCTAAAATTTATTTTTCTATTGGATCCTGGCCAAAGCTATTTTGTGCCATGGAAAGATTACAATTGATTTCAGTTCCAGTGGATGTTGTCCATAGGCCCCAAACAGAGGCTTCCTGTTGCACCCTCTTAATACAAGGCTTGCAGAGGAAGACAGCCTGGCCTTCATCTGTCCCACCACAGATTTCACTTGTGCTTAACAGCAGTGCCTCCCTAGAGTACAACAGGGAAACAATGTAATTTCTTACCTGCCTTTGGCCCACGGAGATGAGTGTTGTTCAAGAATTATTTTCCATACAGGTTGCAAAGTATTCTAAGACAGGGATTTTGAAATCAGTATATCTTTCTGTATCAGTAACTGTAATTTCCTATTAGCAGCTCTATCCAGAGATGCCAGAAAGCAAGGTACTTAAGTATATCTTTAACATGAATGGCAATTCTGTTGAATTAAGTACATAGGCAAGAGTTTTACTGACTGGTTTCTCTTGATAGAGTACATAAACAAATGAAGTCTATTAAAAAAAATAATGACAATATTCAAAATAATTTGGTATCAGGCTCAGAACTAAGCGAATTTAGAAATACATTAGAAAAATAATTTCTGGGTTTGACTGACCTTTTCCTGTGGATTCAAATCCTGGTGGCATACAATTAGTGATGTAAAACAAGAAACGTGGTGTCTAATTTAGGGAAACATATCAGATGTGAGGAAAACAATTGCAAGAGAATGGTGTTCAGAAAGAAAAGGTAATATGACAGATTATTTTGAAATTTGTTTTGTGCATGTTTATTTTTACACTTAAAGCTAGATCACATAAGTAGCAGAGATCTCTATTATCCCTCTGCCCAGCAATGCACTGAGCAGCTGCAGGGGCAGAACTGTGCTCATGGAGCTTTGTGTACGTCATGAGATGAGAGCCAGCAGCGTGTGCAGCAGGCACAGCATCAGCATCAGAGCCTCTTAAAGCTCCAAAGGAGCAGCTACATCCCTCACGGCTGTCAGCAATGATGTATTTATACAGTGGGTCCTCGCTGCTCCAAGGGATACCTAATTTAAAACACTGGTCATTTAAATTCTCATGTACATATATATGTTTACTGAAGGGGCTGTGAGCCATTAAGAGGAAATCACTGAGAATAAACAAAATGTTGTTTTGAGAAGGTAGATCTGTGTCCCGTGTAGTTTTTTTCAAAATACAAAGGCAGACACATAAATTTCAGGTACTCAGGTACTTGCCAGTACAGGAGGTGGGAAATTCCAAGTCAAGGCTGTTACTCTGTCCTAGGTTGGCCTTCTGATGCCCTGTGATTTTGAGAACTTCACCTCAGTGTGCGTAATCTTGTTTATAAAATGTGTCACAGTACTTATTAACAGGGATGCAAATTCTGCCTGCCTGCAATGCTGTTGCTTTATCCAGGATGAAATTAGCCTGAGGCAAAAGTGAATGTCACAATCTTGCCCTTCGTTTTGCAGGATTGCCCTCTCAGTCAGTACTCCTTGTTCATTGCAAGAGGTCTGCATGGACTGATTTGAACCATGCTTTATCATGTGACGAGAGACAGAAATTATCAAGGAAACCATTAGAGCAAGTGCTTACATAGATGTCTGCTGCATTTGACCTACATTTCACTCATCTGTTACAAATCTGATTTATGGAAAAAATGAAATTATAATACTTCCTGAAAACCTAAACACTTTTAACTTGGCCTAATTTTGTTGAGTCACATCCTTTCTTTGATACCTATCTGTCTTCTTACTAAGCCAAGATACTTGCACTTAAGACGTAGAATGATAATGTTCCTAAGCCCCAGCTGATTATTTTCTCTAATGTCAGACATGGGAGAAGCATAACAGCATAGAAGTCATGATAAGGAAATGATGGAGCAGCACTAAATAGGAGAAATTACAGGCTTTGCTGTGTGATTGCCAGCTAGGAGCCTTAGCAGGTCAGCAATCTGAACGATTATTTATGCAGAGCAGATTTGCAGGGAACCACACGTCTTTGTGCTAATTTGAGTGTCAGAGACATACAATGCACTGTCATGTTAGGAAAAGGAGGGGAATGAGGAAAAGTGCTACAGAAAAGGATCTGGGAAATGGAGCTTTAATAAATTCTGCTGCAGTATACCATCTGTTCCAATGGGAAATCTATGCTGTCATAAATCTGAGTGTTGTGGCTAGAAAAATGAAGGGCATGCAACCCAAATTTGTAGATAGTGTGTCATGAAAACTGCAGAATACAGCTGAGGCATTAACATGATGAAGTTGGATTCTTTTCTGGTTGGGAATACTTCTTGATAATGCTTTGGTCCCCTTTAGTTAATTCATTACATAAGCTCAGTAGGTGACAAGGTTTGTAACAAAAAACTAACACAAATATTGACAAAAACTTGACCTATGTTCATTTACTGGGAGTAATTACTGAGTATAACAATGTGTTTTCTACTCCTCTTGGTGGGCAGAATTTTTATAAGGGGAGGGTTCTGAAGAAATCATCAGAGCTTGGACTCTTAGGGAAAAGTCAGGTGGGAATATGACAATAAGCAGGATTAATGTAACTGAGCAAAATCTGAATCTTCCCTCTCAGTGTCTTTTAATTCTTACTTGACTGAACAAAACATTGCAAGACAAGCTGCAACACAATTAATTATTTTTTAATTAAATTTCCAATTACCCACAAACCACATTCATGGACAAGGACTCCTTAAAGATAGCAAAAAGAGACCAAAAATTAATCTCAGTTCCAAGGAGTGTCTAATATAATCTCTTTATTTCTATTTTTTATTATTCGCAGGTGCACAATATATCTGCTAATGTTGCTGAAAACAGATAACAACATCACAGGCAGGCTAATATGTGTGCTCTGTGACAGAGCTCTTTTGAAAGGGACTTCTCTCTTTCTTCCATGACTACCAATGCCTTCTCCAATGTAATACAGATGAGTTCTAACATAAATACCAATGGACTCCCTGCTTAACATTTGCTTTTTGTCAGTACCGTTCATATAGAGCTCAGTCACAGAAATGCAGTGGAAAATTCTAATATCCACACAGGATTTCAGAAGAAAAAGGTAACTTATTTTTGCAGAACTGTCACTATCCAGAAAATGTTGTAGCCCACTTAGAACTGGGACAGGAGCTAATGCATACCAAGCATGAAGTAATGTAAAAGCATATTTTTGTCAGTATTGGGCATGCAAGGTCTTACAATCTCACTTTAAAATGGGCTTTCCTTTCCCTGTTCTATCAATTTCCACTGTTTCCTCAGAACCATCATTTGAAAAATCCTTTACTCAGCCACAGAAAAATCATTTTTTGCACTTCATATAGATTCATATCTATTTGTTGGTAAATAGAATAGATAAGCCTATTAAAACTCAGAGTCCATCTCTAAGCAAGAAAGACTTGAATAAAAAATGTGGAGACCGACGGTAAGATCAAAGCTTAGTCGTAGCTAGTGACAAAAATAATAATGTAATATTACATTAATGTAATATTATTATTACAATACAGGCAATTGTGTTTAAATATGCATTGAAGTCTACTAGTTTGTTCATGTAGGACAATTTCAAAATCAGAAACTTTGAATGGACTGGAGGGCTAAGTTGTGTTCTTCATATACTGATGCTAGCAAGTTTTTTTCAACATATCATACTGCTTACAAAATCTATATCTTTTCCAGATGATCCTTATGACTAAGTAATAATGCACAGCAGTAAGATGCACAGCACAGGACTACTGGTCAGAAGTCCTTGACTCTCAGTGGTTCTATTGGATCAAATCTCTGGACAGATTTCTGTTTAGTACTGTCGTCCTGATTTTCAGCCTTCTGATTTTGTTTACATATTTCTACTGGAGTTTCTCACTCATTTAACATAAACAAAGTAGATTGTTTTTGTATTACTTTCTGTGATGGACTGCTGGTTTGACCACCGGGGTCAGAGGGGTGTTCCTCTCGTCCCTCAATCCTTGACCAAATCCCAAAAATTATGTAAGTTGAAATTCCCAAGATAAACTTCCTTATTTTCCTCACTCTCAACTTGATGGTGAGTGTCGTTCTTTCGTGTCGTGCTTGCGACACAGTATCCACTGCTTTTGCATTTATTTAGCTCAGGAACAGGAACTCACTGTAACCAGGTTTTACTTGACAGAATGCCCCTAGGACAAAGATGTCCTTTCTGTGAGATGGTTCCAGGAACTGGCTGCTTACAGAAATATGGAAGCTAAAGATTGCATGTCCAGCTGTGCTGGAATTATATGCACTGTGGAACTGTGATTTGCCTATGCCTCTGAATGCTGAAACTGCCTTATCAAGGGGTAGCGCTAAAAAACAAAATATGTAGACATCCACAAGAAGTAGACAATGTTGTCTATTGCTCAAACCAGGTATAAGATAAACTTTCTCTCTTTACCCTTCCCACAGCTTTTGCCCTCAGGCAGAAGAGTGGGGAGGACATAGTGAGAGGTGGCAGAATGGAAGACAAGGAACTCCACCAGTACTCAGAAGAAGGAGGGTTTCTGCACCAGAGAAATGCTTTGGAAAACATTTTGAGTTGCTCTGCTGCTATAACAATCTGAGTTTACTAGGTGCTTTGAGATGCACTTGCAAACTGAACAACCTGCAACAGGCCCATGAAATAGGTAAGACATAGCAAGCTGTAAACAGCAAATGATCTTTTGCTTGGAATCATGCTAGGATGGCTATGGCAAGCACAAAGTGAGCTATAAAAGAGATGGTTCAAGCTTTTCCTACATTCTGCAGGACTCATGACTACAAAGAAAAAGTTTGCCTTGCTGAAGCAAAAGGTTGGAACAGATACACTTACTGAGATTCTCAGTATGAATCAATGAGTGTAAAAGCACAGTAGAATCACAGTAATGTACAATACCTGACAACATTCATCCAGATATTTCACCTAAAGGGCTGAGGAAAATTGAAGACATGAAAAAAAATGTCTTCTGGAAACTTTGTTGTAGATTTTCACACTTAAAAGATAGACTTTCTCAAAGAGTTAAGTAATTGCAGTCATATTGTCTTAAAATCTGAACTTGGAGAAGATGATAGCCACTGAGGAGATTATGCTTTGATTTATCATTTGGATTGTATAGGACACAGAAAGGAAAAAAAAAAAAAAAAAGAAGAGAAAAAAAGAATAAAGAAATCTGCTCTGTTCTTTCACGGAAGTGTAGGCACCCTTCTCTGGGCACTACTTCAATGAATGGTAGCTTTTGTCTGCCACCCTGACCCAGGCACCAAAGATCCAAAGTGCTGTCAGGCACCGAAGACTTTGTCCTTAATAGGAAAACTACTTTGTATCTCATTTATAACAGGTCACTAGGTAGGAAGTCTAACTACTGCTAGAAACAGAACTGCACTCTGCCTGGATGGTGCCTTGCAGCACAACAAAGTCCTTTCCTGGATCTACACTTGTCCAGTATCCCGGTGGACATGACAGGTATCACGGGAAATTGAATTCAGCTGTCCCAAACCCTAAACTAATAATACCTTAAATTTCTGTTTCTCATACAGAACCTTAGTGCCAATCACACAGAAAAGACAGACTATTTGGTTTTCATTGGATTCTGCTGAACTACCCATCTTTCTTGAACAGCAGGCTTAGAATCATATTTTGAGGTCATCATCTGAATTATGGGCACCATTTGAAAGAAAATTACCTCATTCAGTCAAAAACTGGAGGCTGCTTGTGATTTGCTGAAGAGACAGGACAGTGAATGTCCACGTTATATCTAAGCAATTGTTTTGATCCTCAGTCTGGAAACACAACTGAAAACAAAGTGATTTCCACTGTTTCCATTGGTTGGAAACTCTCTGCTTACTGTCTTATTACTGTTATAGAATAGAAATTGTGAAAAAAGAGCATAAATATCAAGTTTGTTGAGAATCATTATGACAGGCTGACATCAGAATAGTCATCCATCAAGCTGTCTCTTTGGTCTATATAAAGATTATCAAATACATGGTATTTCAAAGTGCTAATCTCTGCCTAAGTAATGTGTTAGCAGCTGCACTGTATTCCTAGGAGATGATCCTTATTTCCCAAGAGCTCACGAAAGCATCCCAATAGCGTGGGATGTTTTCATATCCCTATGCTGCCACTGGACTCTTTTTCCCTTACTTCTATTGAATCCATGGTCAAAATGGAAAGTCTGTGCATGTTTTCTCGTAACAACTTCTGCAGAATTTTGTCTACAATACCTACAGAGAAGGTCAAAGGGAGATTGTTACATCTGACTCAGGAAGGAAAGACTGAATCAGCTATGCAAACAAAATAAATCTGTATTAGGGGGTAAAGAGACTGACCTTTAGACATAGCAATGATAGCAGAATGGAACAGTCATAAAGCTGTTAACCAAATGATTTGGTCTGACAATCTTGAATCAAACTCAAAAAACCTTTATTTAATCTTTCACTTCTGCAATTCATTGTTGCAACATTGTCTTTTGTGAATAAGTTTTAATTAGGTATCTAAAAAATGAAAAATCACACATTTGTTGCATAACAAGTCCAGAGCTGGTTTGGGGTTGGACTTTATTTCTTAAATATAAAAATTAACAGGAGTTCCCATAATTAAAGATTTATAATCCTGGGCTTTGTGATAAATTATTACAGGCTTGAAAATATGAACTTAGCTAAAAGGAAAAATTCTCTATACACAGCAACAAAAAAAGCACTCAGGATTTTTTGCAAAGTGGAACTTTAAAAGCCAAATTTATAACTCTTCAGATTTTTACAGAGTACCAGTGATATATGGACTGGAGTACATTTTCAATGCAGACACACCTGAATTTGTTCCACTGCACTAAAAGCACTGTGAAGTTTACCCTTGAACCTGATCCATAAGAGTCACTTTAGATCTGAAAACATCATGACAACGAACAAAGAGTAAATATTAGCCATTGCCCAGACACTTACTAGGAAATGTGTCTTGCTGTAAGGAGTCTGCAAAACAAATAAACAAGATAGGGAATGAGAGGAGGAGATAACACTGAGGAAGTGATTTGTCTAACAGAACAATGGTTGATTGCAGTATAGCATCTGGCTCCCCACCCTTCAAGAGTTCAAGTCACAAGTGTTTTGCCCATTTTACAGATATGTTACTTGTCCAAACACAATTCTGATACTTATTTTAGAAGTAATATCAAAACATAGTGTTATTCATTTTCCAATGAGATTAAAACACCATTAAACATCTCATGTCATTTCACATACCTAGTGAAAAAACTACACTATTTACAGACTCTTGTGCTGCAGACAACAGTGGACTGTCTTTATTCTCCCTCCTAAATGATCAATGTAGAGAGACATATATCCTGTCACCTGGGAAACTTGTGTTCTTAAAAGATTGTTCATTTGGACACTATTAGTCAGAGTACCATGGGGCATGGAAACATCTGTGCTTCCAAAATAAAAACAGAGTGTGTAGTCAGAGCATTGATCTAAGGCAGTTTGTATCCTCTTTCTACCAAGGTACAGTGCAAGATGCTTTCAGGAAAGATGTTAATCCTCTCAGAATGGATAATTATTTTAGACTATTCTGTCATCTACCAGTGGTGAATCTCATCTTAATGGCAGCTTGAGATATGTGGTCTGCTATGTAATAGGACATTATCTGAGAAATTCTTTCCTCTTTTTACATTCTTAGGAGGCTTTGGGGAATAACTAATGCAGACAACTGACAGGCAAACATTTTTACTTGCTCTGCCCTTCCTCCCCTCCCAAAAGAACTGCTAGGAAGACATCCATTATCTCAGTCTGCAAACACACAGTTGCCTCACTCAACGGGGTGAGATGGAGAGGAAATGGAAGGGTAACCCAGCAGCCTGAAACATAAGCTATCCTTACTCTGGCTAGCTGCTTGGCAGAGATGAGAAGCTATCTGAGAGGGACATGAATGATATTTCAGTGGTATGAACTCACCAGTCATTGTCACCTGTCTAGGGCAGGTTTACAGTCCATGCAAGAAAGCTGCTTCTAGTGATTGAACTGGTAGATCCAGTGCAGTGGGACTAGTTTGGAACTACTGGCTCAAATCCAGGACAGAAGTATTTAATCCTGAACCTATCTCCTCTTAGTCTCTTGCTTTTGTAATGTCTTTAAGTGGGAAACTTCTTCTGAGGAACTTTTCCTAGAAAGCCATGCACTGTGCCCAACACATTCAGGCCTTGCCCATTATTAAGGCCACAAGTTTCTAGCTAAACACTAATCCAAAAACAAGCATTAGATACTGGTTTATTTGCTTTTCTGAGCATTTTCCATCCTTAGGGGAATGTCAGAAAATATCATTGTTAAATGAATATTTTTTCCTAATGCTCTGAATTTCCAAGGTGATTAGAGGTTCTAGAGAATATTATGGACATGTCTAGAGCAATGCCAGCAGCACTGCACAAAGAAGCACATCGTCCAAATCAGTAGAGACCTTTAACCAAACACTTGAGTCTTTTAACTGTGAGGAATACAGACCTAGTGGCATGATACTGGAGGTGAGAAGGCTACTGAAGTCATTCTTGGAGATGATACTTTACATTCTCCTAGAAAATAAAAGGCTTCCAGGGAGAGGAAACAAAAGACCTGAACAGCAGGAATATTTTGGGACTGAAGCCAGGAAAAAGAGTCAGTAACAATGACTGGTAATTTTGCATGAATTGCTGTTTTGTGCTGTTGAGCACCAGGACACAGCTGGTGTACTGGCGAACCTGAGGTTTTGTATTAACTGTATTGAAATGATAATGAAGTTTTTATTTTATGATTGCAGATGTTAGTGGATTATTGTTATTAAGCCTATTAGTGTAATAGTACAAATATGAGTTTCTTTTTCTTACAGTCTTATTTGTTGTAGGTTAAATTAAATTTAGATAGGTATTAAATATTTAAAAACAGCATAAAGGTCAATTAAGGAGATAAAAACACAGAGAAGAAGGTAGAATAGTTTGTTTCAAATTCTTGAGAATTTGGAGTGAACTTACTGCTTTCTGCTATTACACTCCGGGCATGTACTTAGTGATTCTGTGTGGTGATCCCAGGTACAGTTCATGCAAGAAAGCTGTTGCAAGAAAAATTGAAAGAGCAATGGTCTGTTTTTCAAGTTAGTTTCTCCCCATGCCTCCACAAACCCCAAAACAACTAGAACTGAAAAGCATCTAACTTCCTGGAACATCTAGATTTCTGCCTGCCTAATGTGGAACATCTCAGAGCTGCTCCATTTTCAGAGAGGATAGTCTTCCTGTTCACATTTTCAGTGAATTAGTCTTTTTCTGAGTATCTCAGCTAAACACCCAACAGGCTAACCATGATAGTCAATACTAGCTTATTCCATAAGTAATGCATTTTTCAGCTAATTCAGAATAGAATTGTAGAATAATTAAGGCTGGAAAATACTTCTAAGGTCACTGAGTCAGGCCATCAAAATACATCACTTATTATTCCAATTATTTATTCGCATAATAATACATAACTCATTAGTCACCCTGGGTATAATACAAAACACATCAAATGGGTGTACCATGACATTTGACTCTCTATGTATGTTTTATGCATACATTACTTACATTAAGGCAATTCACTACCTTTGTGAACTTACAATCTCTATGGCCATTAGAGAACAGTAAAGCGGTTGCTCCTCTCTAGGCAGTGTAGGTTTTTTTAAGACAATAAAAAAAATTCCACCAAGTCACTCACTAACACGAAGCTCTGTTTTTCAATACACCTTTCCAGACTGTTATAAGTGGCCTTTGGCAGCCACCCAACCAGTCAGTGACAGCTGGTAGGGCACCAGAAGAAAGTCATGCTGCAGTGCAAGTGAGCGTTGCACTCTGAACATGAGAATCTAGTATAGGAGTCCTCAACTGTGCTCAGAGCAAAGAAAATTGCAAAAAGATCATTCCACCCCCTTGTTTGGCTACAGACATTTGGCTGTGGCTGATCCAGTGTCTGCTGATGGCCTTGAAGCCTTACCTAGGGCACAACATCCAGCCAATATGTTACTGTTACAATGAGCCTGTCTCTTTTCTCATGTGCTTGATTAACCAGCTCAGCCACAAAATCATGATAATGGACTTCTCCTAGAGACTACTATAGTTTACTCTTCCTCTGAACTGTGAATGAGGCCTCTGCTTTCAAAAGGAGGAATGAACTGTTGGGTTTGAAGACCTTGGGAAGGATCTTTAAACTCGTCTGTCTATGTGTGTGCTTTGAGACATATAAACAAAATAAAACAGTCATTGAAAACCCAGTCCTTAGAAATCATAAAATAAATTTTTTCACTTCCTTTTAACTCTAGGACTTTATCAGATGTGCTTTGTACAGGATTCTCTCATGAAGAGGGATTCAAATTTAAAATTCTAGGCTTGCAAATTCTGTTCAGTAATAATTCCCATAGAATAGACCAGTGAACTACTGTGCTTTTCTCACTCATTATGGATTTGCTGGATTAAATACTGAACATGCATTTTTAAGAGATTCTTAAATAAATAAATAAATAAATAATCTGGTTCTTAACATCTCATGAAGAAAATTTATAATGATAAATATCTTGAAAAACATCTGGTTAGACACAAGGTTTACAATTCTTAACATTCCTACTTTGTTGTTAGCTGCTCTTAATTAGTTTTATTCACTTTGCAATGAAAAAATGTTACTCTCCCTCCCTAAAAAAATAGGAAAAAGGTTGATTGAGAGGTAATAGCTTACCAGAGAAAGGCTGGTAAGACTTTTGTTTGTTTTCTTGTGAATCCTCTTAGGAGCAGAGCCACTTATGAGAATCTGTATGTGTATGTCGTGCACATGTGTGCATGCATTTTATATATAATTGAGCATTTGGTCAGATATGCACACTCAAACGTTTATCCATTCTCAAAGAAGCTGTAGCAGAGTTTCCTACTTGAAGGCAGTCAGAATAAAATAACCATTAATCCTCCAGCACAGCATAGGCAGTGACAGGGTGAGCTCCCACATTATGCTGCCAACAAGCTTCCTGGACTGAGAAGTCCTTTCCTTTTTGGTCCTCTTGGCTGAGCCTACCTATAGACCTGCCAACAAGCCTTAAGAGTTATAGTGCTTTTTGTTATGACACCTGACTCATCAAGGTACTAAACCCCCTGCCTGATTTTGAGCATGGGAAGTATTTCATTATTCAGGCACATTCTCAGCTCCAGTACTGAGCAGGCATAGGATTAGTCAGAAAACATAACTGGCAGCTTTTACTCTCTCATTTCACATAGACTAACAAATGGTGACAGCAAATAGTCACTGCTTTCATAAACCTACGTCTAAATTGCTGCATTGGAGCCAATGGCCAAATAAATATTTTCTGTAAATCCTGTACTCTCAGATTTTTTTAATATATTCATTTTAATTCAGAACAAATTTCTGTATCCAAAATGTACAGGCAGTTCCCATTGCTTTAGAAGAGATTGTGTTTGCAAACATGGAATGGATATACTTTCCACCTCTTACTGTCAGCAATGTTGAAGTTGCACTTTACAGTACCAAAGTTTATGGCTGTTTAGCAGGTCAAAGACTAACAGTAAAGTGCTATAACCTTAGTGAGAAGATAATTTTAAAATGCAAGTGGAAAAGGGAATGATCCTTTCCTTCAAAGTACAGAAAGTTATATAAAGATTACTGACTTAAAAAATGTGGACAACATTGACCTTCCCCTGAAGTGTATATCTGTCAAGAGGAAGGCTGAAAAGGATTATATCAATTTATTTTTCACATGACTTAGTACTGAGAAGCAAGGTGCTGCTCAAAATGATTCAACAATGAACAGCTTAGAATCCCCACACTGCAGAAGACAAAAGTAAAAAAAAAAATTTGTGAGATGAATTCTATGGCCATGTGAAGGGATTCTGTTCTGTATTTAAGGTGCTCTTGTATTTGTATCAACAGCGCCTTGTTGATTTAGTGTGATTATACTGATACATAATTTAGCTGATGGTAGTTTGGAGCTAAAAGTGCCTTGTGATTCCAATGCATATCAAAGTACTGAAGTATGTCAAACAGAAGATTCACATAGCAAGCAGTTCTGCAGGATCAAGTTATATTGGTTCATTTTGGAAGTCCAGAAGACATTCAGTGAAAATATAAGGACTGCTTTCTGAAGCTGAAGTTACATGACTAGAAACAGCACTTATCTACCTCAATATCAAACCCGCACAACCGTTCTCTGTCACCATTCAAAATTATACTGAAAAGCTTGAAAATTAAAATCTTACAAACAAGTCAAATTAAAACCTTGATATTAAGTATATAGCTATTTCACTCTTCAGTTGTTTTGGTTATGGATGGTAGGACAAGAGCATGAATCTGACTAACTAGAAATAAGTGGATTTCTTATTAAAACACATTCACAGAAAGTTCTGCAAGGAGATAACCTGACCAAATGCAATCTTAACTTGGGCACATGCCCAATAATAATTCAATTTAACAAGAAAATTATTTGTACAAGAAATTAACCTTCATGGAACAATCTCTGAAAGCAGAATTTCCAGTTTAACACTATGACAACATAAATCAAGGGACCACTCCTCAGTTATATCTGCAATGACAGTGCTGCTCTACCTTTATCCTTAGCAATGATTTCTCTTCTCCAAAGGGTTTAGGTTTCAAGAGGTTTGCTCCTGGCAGAGTTCACTGCCTAGCTAAAAGTACTATCTTCTGTAACAAGGATGATGCACATCAGACTGTGCATTGTTCACTACTTATTGCCCTCAAAAGACCTGCTCAAACTTTTCAGATAGATATTACATCTTTGTCTGATTTCTACTAATTACAGTAGAATAATTTGCTCTACTAGCACTGCAAAATTAATCTTGTATTTGAAAGAAGAAATATTACATACCCAAATAGATGCATGAGAATTTTCTGTCGCATACAGCTAAATAACTTATCAAACAAATATATGCTAATTATCTTTTAAAAACTGCTTAAATCATAATTTTAAGCAAGTACAAAGCAGAAAATTAATGAACAGCAGCATCAACAACCATTAAGAATTGGGAAAAAAAATATTTTCATTATTGTTTTCTCCTGAAATAGCATTAAAAATATAATCCAGCTTTAAAAAACAAGCCAGAAAATACCCAGTCTACGGTGATCTTCAAGACCCAGGATTCCTCAGAACAGCAGCCAGCTAAAAGAGATATTACAGCACCCTGAGATGCCATAAAGTTCTCTACTTACCTCTTCTCTTTCTGAATAGAAATTTCACACTGGATATGAGTCGCACTCTTAGCAAACCCTTTTCCCAAAAGAAATGCATTGTATGGAATTTTTTCCATCTTGATTATCTAGTATTTTCCAATTTTAAAGCATTCCACTTACCTCTCTGCAGTTCTGCATGGTTTCTTATAAGCAATTCCATCACAGTGCCAAAAAACCAATCAAACAGGTGGCCACCACATCAACATGGCACCAGACCAACATTCCTCAGGCTAAACTTCAGCCATCAGCTTAGCTAAAGTCACTGTGACATCTAATCTTCTGAAAAATCACCTTTCCTTGTGAAAATAGAGAGGGCAATATTCCACCCAATTCTCAACAACTTGACAATGACACTGCTTCGAAAATTTAATTTCCAAGTTTTTGTATAAGCATCTTCATATCTCCAATTCTTTGGGAAATTTTAATTTATTTTGAAGTATTCTATAAATTTTCTTATATTTCTTCCAGAGCTGATGATAACATAAGAGCTACTGGATATGTGTGAATTTTTACAGTTTTCTTTGAGCAGTTTCTGAAGGTTGAGTTTATTTTGTTGACAAGAGATTGAGCATGTGCAGATGTTCCTGTTTTATATGAGTAGCAGCTCTGGAGTGTTAAGACTAAATCCAGTTGTGTGAAGGATACAGATGAAGCAAAACAAAATTGCATTTTTTTTAATTCACTGCAGGCAAATTGCTACTGACCTTGAGGAAACTGTAAGAAAAGTGAGTTTGTGGGAAGTCTTTTTTACTTAAGCACCACATGTAATTCTGCTAACACTGCTGCAGAACCCTGTGAGGAAGTCAACATGAACCAAAACTTAATACACAATCTGAGAACTATTAACATTTAATTTGGGATTGTTTTGTATAGATTAATTTTGTATCAACAGTAATGAGTGGTTTTTTTCAGATTGTGGCAGTTTTTATTCTTCAGTGTACACTGCCTTTAGGCTGATTGACAACTTCAAGCTAAATACCAGTAGCCCAAAATAATGTACTCCCTCTCTCAGCTTGTGCTTGAATATTCAAAACTGTAGATGTAGGAGTAAAATAGAAGACAGAGAAGTGTAAAAAGATTTAAGTCTTACTAAGATTCAAGGTGTTGGATGTTTGACATTGGCTCACCTCAATGAACTCTCTTGCCTTGGATAATTGCAATTGGACATCATCATGCCCAGAAAAGTTTCAAATTTAAAATTCTAGGCTTGCAAATTCTGTTCAGTAATAATTCCCATAGAATAGACCAGTGAACTACTGTGCTTTTCTCACCCACCATAGATTTGCTGCATTAAATCCTGAATATGCATTTTTAAGCGATTCCTAAATAAATAAATAAATAATCTGGTTCTTAAAATCAGAGAGCTCAGTGAGGCTGATTACTTCACTTAATGTGAGGTTTTTGACCAGGACTGTATCAGCAAGTGCTGTATACTGTGCATATGCCTCTCCACATGTCCCATAGGCTGCAACCACAGCCTTTAGTCCGTGTTAGTACATTAATATTAGGCAATATTAATATGCGCAAAATGAGTTTAAGGCCCTGTTGTCTCCCTTGCATAAGCAAAATATTTGCTTGTGCAACAATTTAGCATCTGATTTTACAGCAATAATAAATTATTCATGTTTATTACTGCACTACTGCTATGGACAAAAAAGGAAAACCTCTTCAAAATGAAGACAGTCTGCAGTTACATCTTAACAGCCTTACACTTAGCAGAGAAGAATCTGTGATACTTACCACTTCTGTTGAGTAAAATGGAGGCTGCAAAAAATGAAAGAAGAAATGTTCCCCTACCCTCTGTCATGGCAGATCACCTGGACAAAAGGCTTAACAGACTTAAATTTAGTCATTCATGAATGAGGAGCATCAGTCAAAAGCTACAGCCTCCCCCACCTAAAATTAACCAACAGATATTTTTGCACATATTCAGGCTGTTAGGCTTTGCAGAAGACTGCAGAAATATTATCAAGTGACTGCAGAGATTCTGTAGACTCCACGGTCATGCAGCAAGTATGGAATATTTGGGTCCTTCCAGTCCTTAGTTAATATTTCCAGGAAATAAATGCCTGTAAAGAAAGGATAGAATCTGGGAAGTATAGTGAGGGTGCCATGGATTCCTTCTCTGAATTGCTTTATTATGTTTTGGAGACTAATAAGGCATTGTGAGACCCATAAAAATCATTTCCATCAATATATTTTCTCACTGCAATGAAGTATTGCACCTTTATGATTAATGCCTCCATCACAAAGAAAAAAAGGTTAAAATGCTGACCTGAAAGAGCTTTATTGGTTTCTTTGACATAGCAGTATGTGAGTAGAATAAGAATTGTTTTGCACAGTAAGAAAAATGCCAGGCTACTTACTTCCCACTTCTGTATTTCATTCGAAGTGTAGGATGAGTGAAAGTTCAGCACACAGAGAACACGCAAATTACAGATCAGATTATCAATATATGCTGTCTGGCCACAGCCCAGCACAATTGAGAGTTACTCCAATTTACACTAACTTAAAAATATGTCCTAAAAGTAGAACTATCTAAGATTGATATCTCTGTGTCAGTGGCAGAGCAGAAAACAAATAACAGATGCAAAATGGATTAAGTATGTTTCTTAGTCTTCAGACTGAGAAACATACTTTTTCTGCCATGTAAAATTTTAGTGAACTAAAAAGCAAAATGTTTCAGAATGGGGATTTTTTTCATATTTCAGGTCATTTTTTATGTAGAATTAAATGAAATTTGGAAACCAGACTGGAATTACAACAGAACGAAAGAGAAACTCAGAGGAGGAGGTAGCAGAACTGTTGATAGCTCCTCCCCTGCAGCCATGATGAGGGTTTAAAAACCAATCAAGCAGGAAGTGGTAAGTGTTCAGTGCCCTACATAGCCTTAAGGAAACCTAATATAAACTAATTTTTCTCTCTATAGGGAGCACTGCTAGAGTATTTCTTTTCTTCACAGGTATGCTATGATTTGGGTTATAAAAATAGCGATAGCCATTCTAGTAAAACAGGAGACCAGGCAGGTTGATTTTTCTCAGGGAGGAATTGTGGGAAACAAAGAGATCTGAAAAAATAAGTAGTAGTGTTGCCATAGGAAATGCTGAACTAATAGAAAGTTAAGCATGAATCATAACATGGCCCAGTGTTTTATATTTACATTTGCAGGGGTGCATTCCAACCCTTGCAGACGCACCTAGTATAATTTTAAATTTTATTTCAGGTCCTAATCTCAGCAGTAGAAGAGGCAGCCACCAGCCCAAAAGAGGCTGCAAAATATGCCCCAGAAGTAGACAAATACAAGGGCAGCCAACTTGAGCTGTCATGATGGTCATGTTAGCAGGTTCCCAAATGAGCCACCTTACAGCAAGATCAGTTGTTTGACCATAACAAATATATCTAAGCATCTGAAAAGGCCAATGCAACTGTAACTCAAAATGCACCAGGCTTCAAATTAATCCCTCGCTCAACTAAGTACTGTTTTTACATTTTGTTCAGCTGTTGAGTTTTCATAATGGTATGCATTAGGAAAAGGGAAAAAACAGGTCAACTTGAGAAGGTAGCCAATTGTGAAGGATTAAAGGCTTGATACTGTAAATTTTTAAGTTCAAATTTTTTGCTTCTTTGAGTTTCTATGAGTAGCAGTTCCTAGTCTTGAGAGTTAGCATGCACCTTTGCTTTGTGCAGTACTCTATTTCAGTGTCCCCAGGATAAATGGTAGAACAATAGCAAGGCAAATGATTTGCAGCTATTCCATATCTTGTACCACGCACAAGAATCCAAATAAGAGTTTCATAGCATTATGACAATGCCAGAATTTCTGCATCTTCCAAGCCCTACACCAGATCTGGGCCAGTATGATTTGCAAGAAAAGACAGCTGGAGAATGTGTGCTCTCCTACACTGTTAAGTTTGTTCTGAAAAACACTCAATTCCCTTTTCTCCGAAATTAACTAAAACAACAACAACAACAAAACCTAAACAAATGAACCAATAAAACCTGAACAACAAACAAACACCTCAAAGTGGTGAGATATATGGGAAGATAACATGCATGTCTCAGGAATGATCAGTTGACAAACAGGAAGAACAAAGAACCACAGTGTCTTATACAGCTTTAACAAGCAGACTCCAATTCTCACAGTTAATCCAGACTTATCAGTGTATTTTAGTTCTTCAATAGAAGCGTGTATCAGCTCTCTAGAAGCACATGTCCTGACTCAGTGGGTTTGAAAATTAACACTAAAGCACTCAACTAACCTTCTTTTTCCTGTTTTTAAGAAACTTTCAATTTTACATCTCCAGGATATGTGACCAGCTATCTTGAAATAAATATAATTCTTAAATTATTGCACTGACAGGTTGATATTTTTAATGAGTATGATATTTAATTTCCATGAGCCTGATGCGCTGAGAGAGGCTAGGTCTCATCTTTATTTCAGAGAACAAGGGTCATCATCCAATCACCAATACATCCCACACATAGTTAAATAAGTCCACCACAGATCTTTCCCCTATAATTATAATGCAAGGTAACTATGGTAACGATAGTTGGCAAATCTTGCCTTTTAAATGGCTTCTGTTGCACAGGTTTTTATATCTTCTTCCCCCTCCCCCTTCCTACACACATTTTCTTATTATAACAAGAAGATACGGGTAACTATTATGAAATCTATGGATTCCTGTCCTCAACATTACTAAAGATCATGGCTTCATCAAGACTGGCAATTGCACTTAACCCAGTCAGTTTAGATTGCCTTCATATTTTGTGTTCTCAAGAATCCTACAATCTAAGATTCCTGCTCACTAACACCTTTACTAAATCAATTTATGTTTCCATTTTTCACCAAAGTCTAACATTACTGAGCTGAATCAGCTTCAAACAAGATTAAAATCATGACATTTCATGAATGTTTGGCATTTCCATCTTAGAATTAGGATGCATAGAATTTTTCCTCCTTATAATTTATATAATTATGGGTGCTCATACTCTGTCTGAGCTAAGAAGAACTTAAAAGAAGTCTACTCAATTTCTGTAGAGAGTGTTGTCACTTACTAACGTTTATACCTAAAGGGAAATCTGTGGTAAAAAGTTTCTGCACTCAAAGGTCTGTTTTGCCTGTGAGCTCACTGGCTGCATGTCCCATCTCAACCTTTTTTCCATTGACTCAGCTTTGATTTTTGGCAGATTCTGGCATTATTCATTATAACACTGGTGGTGTGATAATAGTATAGATGGCACTACTTGCTTTTTAGAACAAAACAGTACTTTGTTCTTCTGACTAGTTTAAGATGCATTATGCTTCTTCCATCCATCAAATCACTTCATTTTAATGCTGAACAGGACGTCAAATTGTGCTTAACAACTTTGGCTGTACATTACTTATAGCCAAAAGTAAAAAAAATCAAGGGCAGAATCAAAGGGCTAAAAAAAAATTGATATTCTAATTATAATATGTAATGTTATCAGTTATCAGTACAATGTTATCAGTTCCTTGACTATTGGAAGAGTAAAGCTTAAAAATATAAAAATAAAACTAGAGCTCCAGTATGCAAAGAGATATGGAAAAAATAGGTACACAGCCTGATCTATTAAATTAGCTCTATGTTCGGTGTTTAAAAAGCTTAAATTACAACGATAAAATTCCAGTGGGTTAAAAAAAAATCCATGGGCTAAATTCAGCTGTGATATAAATCTAGGCTAATTCAACTGTAAGCAGTGGTGATGTTCCAGATTTACACCAGTGTAATTGAAACCAGAATCAGCATCATTTATTAAACTCTAGAGGCCATGTTCGTCTCTCAGTATGTTTATTTAAGTCTCATTAGCAACTGAGAGGGAACTGTATACCTAATGGGATGCAATGGATAGCAGGCATAGAAGCAGGGAAGGCAAAGGGATTTTCAAGGCTCAAGAAAGACAGTCTGTTCGCCAGGAAGGGAGCAGTTGTCCCTCTCTTATTTGATCATATTATTTACTCCCATGGTTTTGTTTGGCATAGAGATAAAGCTGGTATAGTGCGATGATTTCAGGAGAATAATGTTGATAACACACTGATGTTTTTAGTTGTTGCCAAGCAGTGTTTAGACTAAGTCAAGGACTCTTTCAGCTTCTCATGCCCTGCCAGTGAGAGGGCTGGAGGGGCACATGGCCAGGACAGGTGACCCAGAGGGATACTCCATAGCATATGGCATCATGCTCACCATATAAACTGGGGGGAAAGCTGGCTGAGGCCACTGCTGATTGGGAACTGGCAGGTCAGTAGGTGGTGAGCAATTGCATTGTGCATCACTAGTTTTGTATATTACTATTATTATTAATTTTATCAATATTATTATCTTCTTCCTGTTCTGTCCCGTTAAACTATCTTTATCTCAATCCACTACTTTTCTCACTTTTGCCCTTCCAGTTCTCTCCCCTATCCCACTGGGGAGAGCAGACTGAGTGGCTGTTTGGGGATTTGTTGCCAGCTGGGCTTAAACCGCAGCATTACAAAGCCACAGAAAAATAGAAATGACCACAGACAGGGAGATTATAAAGTTACAATTATTATATCTGCATGTCCAGGCTAGCCATCACATTAAAGTGGTTCTAGTTTACTTTGATGGGACACTGCCAGTAAATGGTGCAGCCTTTTGAGAGGACTTTGGTCTCTTGTCCTACCTATACTTCTTTTAGTCAGACCTGTAGACACCTGTGTTTCAGTGCCTATGTTGAGAACAAGGTCTTCTAGGAACAGGACAAAAAATATAATTTAATAGTTGCTAGACAGGCTCTGTACTCTTGGATCTTGCTGCTATAGTCATGGCTCTTAATGAAAGAAATAGAAATCATTTGATATCTGTACTAGATACAAATACAGCTGCAGTAAAAAGTAGCCTTCCTTCTATTTGGAGAGAACCCAGGGAAATGTAAAATTAACAAGCCTATGTGGCTAAAGAAAGATTCAAATTTATCACAAAGAATAATGCAAAGCAATTTAAGATCTTATTTTATGTACACAGTGACCTGAATTCCTGTGTTTGTGATAGGTCTCCATACATTGAAAATCGTTCTCTGAATTTTGTAAATATGCACACATTTTATAGCACAACCTGAGCACTAAATTGGGGAGATAGAAAAGCCTTGTATACCCATTTCTTCTTCATTCTGAGATCATCTTCTTGTCAGTCTTAGTTAACCTAAAAATCCCCAGAAACTGTTGCAGAAGATAGGTCAGCCTTACTCTTTCTATTACACTAGCTAAAAGATCACTCTTATCTGAAAATCTGGAAACCTCTGAGGACTAAGTTTTTCATTTGTTTTGTGTGAAACTCCATGCTTCATTGTAACAAAAATCACAAGCAATAGATGTGTCTCGGCAATGCACTTTCCCTTCCTTGGCTTAGGCTACTTTCATCTTCCTAGTACTAGCCATTCAAGAAGACTCCTAGTTTATTTTACTCCAAGTCATAATTTGCATGACCAAACTGAAGGTTTTAGTATATATTCCTTGAGCACATATAATTCCTTATGCACGAAAATTAAATACAATCACAGAAGCCAAAATGAAGACTTGCAGATGTAAATACTTTAAGGAAGGCATTTTACTTAGCTTTTTGTACAAGAAATCAAGGCAGCAGAAATCAAAGCCTGCTATAAACCACTCATATTGGTGAAAGGTCTCAGAAATTACAAAATATACATATATTCATATATATGTATATATCTATATGTATAGATATGTGTAGATATATATGTGTGTATACATATGTATATATATGTATGTATGTATGTATGTATGGGTATATATATAGATATATGCATAAAAAGACATTTTAAATCTTTCCTTCCCTCCACCCTCTCTAAAAATTATGTTTCTGGGCAGTGAAGGCTTGTTGGCCAGTGGTGGGAGAGCTGCATTTTGAATTGCCTTCTAATGATCAATGATCAGAGAAGTTCTAGAGAGACCATATTAATTGGCCCAGCTCAGGAAAGCCTTTGGTTCATTCTAAGTCCTGAGCTCAGTTGAAAACTACTTTCATTTCAGTTTCTGCAACAAGTATAATTCAGCTAAAATGGGAGTCTGGCCAAGCAAGAAAAATAAAGGCTTTTAAAAATACAGTTCCTCTAACAAATCGTTTGTCAGAGAAAAATCATTTTATAAGAGATTCAAAATCAGGACCACACTTAATCTAAGGTTCTTTCTAGATTTTTAAAAGATGAAATAATACATAATAAGGAGAAAGACTATGGATCCCTGTACAACATGTAAAAATGTCAAAGCTGGTATTTCAGTTTTGAAATAACAGCATAATATCTTAGCATAAAGCTGGTGAGTCATCCACATGCTAAACATTTGGAAAGTCCAGATGCTCTTGGGAAATTTGTTTTTAACAACAGGAAAGATTTTGTTTTCTTTAATTTTTTTTTTTTAAGTGGAAGTAAGAATGATTTCTTTTCCTCCAGGTTCTGAACCTGGTTCACTGAGATACTAATTTTTTCCTGAGATATCCTAAGCACCTTCTACCAACACTTGAACAGAAACTGAAGTCATGCTGAAATCTGCCTACAAAATGGATTTTTTCTCATTCACTTTGACAAGAATAACATCAGCATCCAGATTGAACTAGAAAAACATAATTATTTTGCTGTTCTTTAGACAGCATTTCCACTTAATATTAGGGAGTCCTGAAGAAAAAGTTATTCCTGGGGAATGGATCTTTTTGGTTCTACCTGCAATACTCTTACTTCAGCAGTCACGTTGATGACTTACCACACATCTTTCACATTGCCAAAAATGTAATTGGAATATTGCAGAACTCATAGGCTTTGAATTATGCTTACCCAATTCTTGATTAGGCAGTTTATCCAATTAATGACAGAGATGTACAGATAATAGATGGCAAGAAATAAGATAAACTTATTAACCTCAGTACCGACACCGTACTTCTGTTACACCCATCATTAATTATTTCTGCCTTCATTAATTAATTACTTGAGACAGAAACATAACGTTCAGTAGGCTTCATGAAGGAAGGTGGGCACAGCCTCTTGGGGCTCTGCTCAAGGCCTTACATGACTAGCCCAAGGCTGCCATGAGTGATGCCCATTCTGCTGCGTGGCATGACACTGCATCATGTTACATGGCTGGTGTGTGCCTGGCATCACCAGGAAGACAAATACATTTGGAATTTAAACATTTTCCTATTGCATTTATCATGGAAAGTTTATTGTCTCTATGGTAAACTATTTCTTAGATTACAAGAGAGTAGAGAATAATCAAGGAAGGAGAAACCTTCTCAGTGACATGGACACAGGACACAAGTTGTCCAGATTAAGGAGATATACTGGGTTGTAAATCAGGGATGTTTTTTACTCACTCATAACCAAACCTTGATTAGCATTAACTTTTAAAATGGATGCCTTGCAACCATACGTCCGAGAAATGTTTCAAATAGTGTGTCAGGATTTACAGGCATTTAATACTACTAGAGAACTAATATACCACACATGAAGAGTTTCTCCAATCCATTTTGGGAAGAAAAAATGCACAAGTCTTTCAAATAACCTTTAGATTTTCTCAGATTCTAGGAACTATTTTGGTTACTGCTCCAGGACATAACCACCTATTTATTAAGAAGTTAAGCCAGTATTTTCTACTAATGGTAGATGAATTAACTACTTTCAGAAGTTAATCACCATTCACTTTTTGCATTACCAAATTAGAAATGATTGTCATTTTTATACAGTGTCATTAGACTTAGCATCTTCAGATGCCAAAGATGAAAATGAAACCTTTTCTACCAGAATACACTGTAAATTATATTAGTATCTCTCCTGTACCTATAGGATACAGATAGAGGGAATTGTTTTCCCTGTTAGGTATGAAACACAGTAAAGGTTAAATTGGTTAGTGGCTTGAGGTGACACATTTTTCAGATGTTCTGGATGTGACCATCCCTGAAATTCTGTTCTAGAGGTCAAAGTCCCATTTTCCTTATGGTAAATAAGCAGTGACTAACTGAAGAACAAGGATAACCCTCAGGTTTATTAGGTGTTCCACAACTACTTGGAAAATGTTTACATCTTTACTTGAAGTGGGTTTGGCGGTGACTGAGGCCAGTAATCAAGCAGAGGGTCTGGTATTGCAGAGTGCACTCTGAAAGAAGAACTGCACTGACTGGAACATAAGTGATCGCTTGTGATTCCAGCAGAGGAACTGCAGTCATCATTTAGTCAAGGATGTTTATTATTAACTGTGAAGAATGAGCTTTAGGCAACAGAGTGGGAAGTCACTGTGGGTGCAGTGGGAGTAAATGAAGATTTTTGTCCACTCAAGATAGGTTCTTAGCTGTTTCAGTTAGACATAAATTTTTATCCTGAATAGAATAATTATATGAAATTCACTCTGGCTTCCTATAAATATCATAGCTGCTGCGCAGTTCTGTTCCTTTCCTCTACCAGCCATTTATTGCTCACAAACCTACTTGCAAAATTGGATTGATAAATGTAGTATAACAATTATGAAACAGTAAAATGGGAAAAATTTCCCTGAATGTTACTGTTAAGATAAGAAAACACATGACGGCCTCTGCTTTGGTGACACTGTCAGCAATTTACAATAACATAAATAAGTTTTGGGAAGGTACCTTTGTTTTTTCATCTTTTTTAAGCCATATACTATTTACATCTAGTCCACTCAAGTGCAATCCATGAGTGCTGGGGGACTCAGAAGGTAAGAGCAAACCAACAAAGATGATGTTACACACTTTCCTTGAGTCTCTGTCCTTAGGAAGAATGAAAGTCAACTTGTGCCTGTGCCTCATTCAGAATCATTTTTCTGTTATGCCCCACTGTACTCTGAACAATTTCAGTTATAATGTGATACATTTTCTCAAAGTCAAGGTGACATAAAACAGTAAGTGTGTTTCATAACACAGAAATCCTGTCCACTATAATGTCATATTAACATTTTGGTTATCTCCCCGAAGTTCAGGGACCTATTTAAATTGAAATGATTCACCTAACAAGATATTAGTCAGTGGAGAAGAAATACCAGGATCTAATATAATTCCAATGATTTTATGTTATAGCAGCTTTATTGCAAGAAGTATTTTAAATGTAAAGGTTATGCTCTTAGCTAAAATTTTGTGTAAGTTTCACTGTCAAACATTACAAATAAATAAACATTATAAACAATATAATTCATTTTACAACAAAAGTGATCGATAGCATTATAGCTTCACAATTACTAAGCTGCCATGGTGGTAGATATTCTAGAGCTGTATAAAACACACAGAAATATAAAAAATTGTAAGATTCAGCCTCAATATTTCTCAATTATTCATCAAAAAATCAAAGCTATTTCCACTTCATGCTTGTGTAAACAAATACTGCTCTAATGGGAGTAGCAGATTTTGCTGTGGAGCACTTTAAGTGTACCTTAAATCAGATGGCTTCTCTAAGTTGCATCCAAAATCATATGAGTTCTCACACTGGCATGTGATTCTCTCACAAAAGAACAAAGCTGGATATTTATATAAAACTTGGGAATTACTTAAAGTCTACAGTCTCAGGACTTAACAAATCTCAATGATTATACCAAACACATGATCCAAATAAAAATATATCAGATGTTTCCTAAGCACATGGTTGACAGGCACCATATGGGAAGTGGGCTTGCCCATGTTCCCATTAGTTTCCATGGGTGTTTTGTCCCTTGGTTTCAGCTGCAGCAGGGGGAGAGCCTGCTCCTATAGCGTGAGGAACACAGGCACAGCACGTGTCCTTGGGATACTTGTTGATGCTGCCTGGAGCTATGTCTAAAGCAGGAGTCTAAGATTTCTCAGCCACTGTGGCTGTTAATGAAGGGCACGGAGAAGTGGTGACAGTGAGCCATAACTGCCTCCAGCAGACACGGCTCACTTCATACACCACACAAGTTTTGCAGCATGATCTGTACTGTTCCATTTGTGCAGCACAAAGCCAAGGTCTCCATCCCACTCCAACACTCTGTGCCACTGCTAGTCAATCTAGTCTGTGGCTGCTGACCAGCCACTGGCATCACTGAGCAGAAGCAGACATGCTGACCTGTTTAGTAGATACATACTTATGAAATGCAACATGGTCAAGTGCAAGCTCCTGCAGCAGTGGGTTGGGGCAATCCCAAGCACAAATACAGGCTGGGGAGAGAATGGATTGAGAGTAGCCCTGAAGAGAAGGACTTGTGGATGTTGGTGCATCGATGAGAAGCTCAGCATGACCTGGCAGCCCAGAAAGCCAACCGTGTCCTGGCCTGGTAGTAACAGAAGCGTGACCAGGAGGTTGAGGGAGGTGTTTTTGCCCTTCTACTTTATTCTCATGAGTCCCTGCTTGGAGTACTGCATCCAGCTCTGGGGCCTCCAACATAAGAAAGATGTCAACCTGATGGAGCAAGTTCAGAGGAGGGCCATGAAGATAATCAGAGGGCTGTAGAACCTCTCCTATGAAAAGAGGTTGAGAGAGTTTGGGTTCCAACCCCAGGAACAGGGGTTGTTCAGTCTGGAGAGGAAAAGGATGCAAGAAAACCTCATAGCAGCATAACAGCACCTGAAGGGGACCTGCAAGAAAAGGACATTTGACAAGAGCATGTAGTAACAAGACAAAGGGAAATGGCTTTACACTGAAAGGGGACATGTTTAGATTAGATATTTGTGGAGGCCCAGGAGCCTGCCACCAGGGTAGTTATGCCTCAACCCTGGAGGGACTGATGCAAATGGGGAGAAACACCCCCCTAGATTATGGTGAGAAAAGCCTCCCTCCCATGGGCCTTTGCAGGCACCTGACAATATCTTTTAAGTTCTGTAACATTATTGGTTAGTTAGTTGATGTCACCCCTGTTCAGCCCCCATCTACCATTTATATACACTTTCCAGAATGTTCTTCCCTCCCTTAACCCCCAATGGCCTAATTTTGCTGCAGTTCTCCACTCATTATCCTACGGGTTCCCCCCAGTTCCTAGCCACACCCCCTGCACCACTTTCCTTTTTCCCTATTGGCCCTTGACCTTCAGATCTGCCCCTTTTTTCTTATATATAACCCTGTGCCCAATCCTCTTCTCTTCCCTGATCCTATTCGAAGCTGCTCTTGTCCTTGAACCTATTTGATGCTGCTTTCATCCCTGGACCCCTTTTCTGTTCCTGTTTGTGTCCCTGAATAAACAGTGTTTGGATATCCAGAGGAGAGCCCGTCCCTTCACTGTATGGTCTGCAATATTACAGCAGCACTCTGGGCTCAGAGACGCGGGTCGCTCCCTAGGACAATGTCACTGTGCACGAGCAATAACAGATATTGGGAGGGAATTCTCAATGGTGAGGGTGGAAAGACACTGGAACATGTTGCACAGATAAATTGTGGATGCCCACATCCCTGGAAGTGCTCAAGCCAAGTTGAATGGGGCTTTGAGAAATCTGGGCTTGTGGACAGCATTCCTGCTCATGGCAGAGGGGTTGGAACTAGGTAATCCTTAAGGTCCCTTCCAACCCAAACCATTCTATGATTCTGTGCCTGGACACCTGCCTAGAGTGCCTGTCAGGCAGCTGTGTGAATGCCAATTTACCTGTGACTGCTCATTTAATATAGCTGAGGTTTTCCATATCATTGAGGCAGAACCAATTTCTTTTTTTGGATGTACCAGTTTGCCAAGAACCGTGGATGCAAACTCTTGAAATGTGCCTTGAAATGCCAGCTTTCACTCCATCTGTCAAAACTGTACATGTAAACAAATTCATGTTTGTTCAAGATGCATAGCTGCAGTAAGAAGAACTTGTCCAATTTGCCAGGAAACAGCCCAAAGCAACCAAAGCAAATGTGACAAAATATGTTTGGCATGAAGAGCAAAGTCAAAGACTTGAGACCCTGTAGCAGACTTACCCTTTTTTTCTCAAAGTGATTGTAAACCACTTTGCCTTGTTTTATAAATTTGTTCAAATATCAGAAATGTTTTTTCTTTCCAGAAACAATGCTATTGAACATATAGCTGTTGAGCATGTTGTTGCCTTCAGTATGGTTTCTGAGAAATATTGCTTTAAATATGAGAGCTAGACTAAAAAGACAGGCATTTGTATAGGGAGCTATTTCTTCTCTCCATCTTTTAAAGAATTGCCTGTTGAGAATACGTTTGGCCTCTATTTGCTTGCACATTGAGTGTTCATTCATAAAGGACGCTCCGGTTTTATTGGACAGCTTCATGGAGGAAATATGTTGGCACAACAGAGGCAGAAGGCAATAGTAGGAAAGGGACAGATTTTATAGCATTTTAAGAGAACTGAGACAGACACAGTGAATATCAGATACTTCCACTGGCAGGTTCATTTCCAGCTTTGCCAGCTCAGGTTGTTAAAAGCCCTTCTGAAGCTGAACTCCCGCAGTTTCTGATCTGCCCTTCTACTGTCCTTTCTTGATGTCATACAATTGTGATACCTGGTAAGGGGATGTTTGGCCTACGGGTTGTTCTGACATATCTGACTGGGATGAGTCAAGGCACACGAGCCAGGCAGCAACCACACTACTCTTCAACCTCACCTGACTTCTACTAGAAGTAATATATTTAGGGCAAAGCAGAGCAAATAGATCTTCTGCTCATCTTCAATGGTCTGCATGTCATGTGGCTTCAAGCCTGAAGCAGGTGAAAATAAGCTTATATAAACCTTTCTGGGTTTGGGTCCCTTCTTAAGGATGCTAAGGTAGGTACTACCATTGTCCACAGGAGCTGATCTCTTCAGCACAGGGAGATTCCTCGGGAAACTGCCAGCAGTGATTCTTGCCAGCACATTTTTCATTCACATGTGGTATCTTCACAACACACACATGTGCATCTCATGCTTCACTGGCTTAAATAATTTTTTATCTCTTTTACCATTTGGCATTAATGTACAGTGTCTACCCTCTAAAGTCCCTGCTGGGCTAGAAGAAAATCTTCAGCCAAATGGCAAATTCCGTGGGTAGCAGACGAGCAGTTACAGTGGAAAGGAGGTTTCTAGAAGGCTGCCAGCAAAATAACAGAGGCTTCTTCCTCTGCATGTGCTTAGATTTGCTTCCCACAAGGCAGTACAAGCAGTGGTGGAGTGGGCTGGATTAAGAATGAGCAACAGTGAGTCACTAATCATTGTCAATTCACTGATAATCACTAGAGCACCACTCCACAATGACAACCTGGCACTGCCATTGATGTCTTGCTGTTGTTGAGGGGATCCTTCACAGGATTGCAAGCAGCTTTACTGCAAAAATCAGGTAGCTGAAAAGTAAGATTAAAAAAAAAAAAGACAGGCACTTTTCCTAGCCAAATTCAACTATAATGAGTTCACTTTCTGTGCCATTGCTAAAGGCAGGAATAGTCTGCAATGTGACACATGCTGTATCTACCCTACTTAGCAGCCTAAGATTTCTGGTTTGTCTTCCCTTCTGATTTTTTTTTTTTTTTTTTTTGGCTGTTGTTTACTCTGGTTTTACAGTAAGTGTATGATGAATATACCTCAAATCAAGTATTTTTTAACTGCCCCACAAAAAATAAACCACTCTTTTAAAAACGTTTTCCTGGGATCCTAGCCTTTATCCATTCTGAATTTAACATAAATTCCAGCCTCTCTGATGTCATCTACTAAACATTGTCAGACTGGGGCAATGCTTTAGTGAAAAACTTCCAAGAAAAATCTAAATGCTGCAGTGACTCATTCTCTTCCCTCTGACTCAGTACTAGATTGCTCTCCTAAAATGCTCTCCTGGAGGTGTAATCTTTCAGATGAGATAAAAAACTCAGGTTCTGACCACATACAACATTTTTTTTGAACAGGGGGAGGAGATGTATGCTGCATTTTGCAATATATCCCCCATAACCCAACGGAAATGAACTCAGAAAGTGTCTGGAGTGTATAGGACACTCCTACCTCAGATGTTTGTTTCCACCCTCCAGTTGGAGGCTTAGAGGACAGAGGGATAGCTCACATACTGCTTAATCTCCTTCAGCCAGAGGCAATTTTAAACAACAAGAGTAGGTGATTGTAAGCTATTCCAGCTTCCTTTGGGGGAGTCAGATAAGGAGAGGATTCACAAGTCCTCCCACAAAGGAAGACCGGATGACCCCCAGTGCTACTGAGCACTGATAATGGTGCAGAACTGTGATGTGAGAGGTGTGGGGAATGTCGCTGTGGAGCCTCCTGAATGTATCCTAGAGGAGAGTTTCTACTATTTTTGATTTCCTCGTGATAGTATGTCACACCATTCACATAATTGGTTTCCACAGGCAATCTGTGAGTGAGGAGTTTAGCCTGATCAGCTAAATTATAATAACTAAATGGATTTCCTTTTTGCCCTTTCAATCTGTATGCCTTTCTTACTTACCATTTCTAATTTGCATTTCACTCAAGCCCTCACACACTATCTTTGCAACACGCTTAAGGCTTCCAGACCAGACCTAGTGAGCCAGATCACAAAACATCAATAAGCTGCTGTTCAGTGAAGCTTCCATTCCATGGTCCCACATCTTTTCCTAAAAAAATACAAACCAAACAAAACCAAAACAAACCAAAACAAACAAACAAACCACAAAAAAACCCAAGTTTTCTCCTCCACCATCCCAGAGAAACCGAATAAACCCCAGCCCTCAAATCTATGGAAAAAAACTCATGGTCATTTTAGAAGTCAGCAGATAAACTGATACCTTTAATTGCTGCTAATTGGCTGG
>VXBB01017684.1:0-19917 GCA_013399915.1 Illadopsis cleaveri | reverse complement strand
AAAAAAACAAAAACAAACGCCAAAACCCACTCTTAAAATGGAATGAGTTACTCAAGCCGTGACAATAGGTGGTGATGATGATGGTGATAATGTCATGACTTTTCAGTCTGTGTTTACTAATTATTGTACATCCATGTGGGAAGAAAAAAAGACAAAAACAAACCCCACAGGTGTGCACAGGTTCTAGCTCTTCCCAGAATTTTTCTGCTTGGGCAAGCATTACTATTTTCCTTTTCTGCCTTAAAATTTTACCCAGGGCAGCAATGCAAGAAGGGAGCCTGGTTCATGGGTGCTGCAGCACTCTAGAGAATGGAACAATACCGATGAATCCCCTTCCCCATCAGTGCCTCAGGGATCAATCTCTGCCCTTCCAAAAAAGCAGCCAGACTATCTATTCACCCTGCTGTGTGTGACTCCTCAAACAGGCAGAAAAGAAAGAACAAGCAGAGTTTGGCAGGGTAACCCTGCCATTTGCACCTCTCCCTGTTCAAACTTAGTAACTATGAATGCTGCATTTCTGCAATGACTAATGAAGACTGTGCTATACACAATGATTCATTTCTTAAGTCTGCCTGCAGCTTTGAAGTCTTTCATTAACTGTGTGATATGCATTCAACAGATTAGCTAAATGATCTAAGTATTATATAATTAATCAGCAGAGTGTAGGATACCCCATCTGACATTTAGTTGGGAGCATTGAGGTGCTTGTATTTTATGGCCTTGTACAGGCAACTCAAAGCAAATATTCACGAAGTGAATAAAATAACTTGCCTAATTAAAACAGCTCTGGTAGAACTCCTAATGTATCATATTGCATCAGTGTGATGTCAAGCACAAGGCTAATGTGATGTGTGGTATGCAACAGAACACCTTAGGTGCAAAATAATTAATTGTATCCAAGGCAAATAATAGGAATACTTTCAGATAAATACAGCTACACTGTGTGGGTAGGCAGAGCCCTTTTCCAGTTCTGCATTAAAGCAAGCTACTAGCAGCTTCACTGGTCTCCAAGGAGCCTGGGGGAAAAGTGTTTCTCTCATCTGCCTCCAGTTTTTCTAAGTACAATTTCATGAATAATGGCCTTTTAGGTTTCATGAAAAAGATTGGTTCAGACTGGTTCAGAAAGCGAATATGTTTATGTTCTTGTTTGTGGAAAGTCTTTTCTTTGAATAAGAAAAAAAAAGTCTTTAAAATAAAATAATTGCAAAATGTCAAGATTTACAGACTAGAAAGGTATATGTAATTCTTTAACTATTGAAACAAGTATTTTGGACTTTCCTGTCCCCTCTGAGACTCTTCTGTGAATCTGACCTGTAATTTAATTCTCACGAGCATTCTCATAGTGATTTTTTTGTCATAGACATACAAAATAGTAATAATTCCTCTCCTGCATTGGTTTTGTGAGGCTTAACACAACTGTTTAAAAAATTATATAATCCTTAATATTCACTATTATATTAGATTCAGGCATCTTTGGGAGAGTGAAAGAGAGAAGAAAGAACCATGAAGGATTTACTCTTCATAAGGAGCAAGTGGCAGTCAGGAATTAACTGTCCCCACAACCCTCAAGACACCTCCCTCCTCCTGAGATTAGTTATTGAAATGAAGGCCTTTAAATAGAATTAAGTTTCTAAGGGAAGCAAATTCCTTCACAATATTTTGTTCCCTTCATTCCTAAGGGAGGCAGATGCCTGCTTGTACTATCTTCTACTAATTGCTACTTATCACACTCTTTCAAGTAAGTGACATATAAAAACTGCAGCTGGACAGATGAAGGAGGAAAGAGGACTTATCCCTCTGGAAGCAGGTGTTCCTCTTTTCTTCTCAGGTCAAAACTAGCTCATGTCAGAGACACCAGGAGCAGCAATCAGCAGAGGTGTCAGAGAAGCCACGGGCTCAGAGCATGGACTCCCTGTGCCAGAGGGCTGGAGACCAGGCTGGCTGCTGCGGCCAAGAGAGGTGTCAGAAAGTGGGGTGAGAGCTGTGAGGAGTGAAATAGTGAGACCATTAAGCCAAGTCCGATACATTTTCCAGCCTTGCCCTGTTCCTTCTTGTGCTGCAGATCCTGCTCTGACTGTCCTTCCCATTACACAAAAAATTTCAGTTTTGCCTCAAACTCAGAAGCTGTGACTCAGCTCTGGTCCAACCCTTGCATGCACAGAAGGAACAATTTGTACATATTGAGTGAGGCCTTTCAGAATGTGCCTTTTCTTCAATCCTTACAGACCTGACACTAAAAAAAAGGACTGAGTTGACAAAATGCAAATATCTATGATGCAAACATCCCTGTCTGAGCTTGCAGGCTAAATGGCCTTTAGAGTTAAGAGGGAGAAACAGGCACTCACAGGGCATAATCTCTCTCATCTGAAAGGAAATGGCTAAAATAAGGTGGTTCTTTCCATTGATTATAAAAGGAGTAGCATAATTTGGTCAAAGGAGATATCTACAGTGTGGGTATTTACAGTTAGGTGAGATGTCTTGTATCTTCATTTAATAAAGAAAGATAGCAGAGTAACATTGATTAGAGTTGCAAAAATCATCCACATTTACATTCCCTTTCCATGTGAATGAGTACCCTAGCATTTCAAATTTATGTGTTTCATTAATGATATTGTCCAGATTAAAGCTTTTTACAAAAAATTTGCAGTCAGGAGAACAGCAGCAACCACTGGCATGAAAACCAAGCAACCAAAATCATATCTTACACCTCACAACCCATATAAAACCCTAACAAAAAGCTGTTATCACTGTATGAAATTGTCCCATGCAAAGATAGAAAAGTAGATGCCAACAAGAATGAAAAGAAAAAACAAGCAAACAAAACAAAGCAAAAAACACCGAAAAATTAACTACCTTGCCACCACAAAGTTACATTTCAAAGTTACAGTATTCTGTTTTTTAATTTTAATTTTTCTGGGTTTTAATGTTTTTAATTATTCCTTCATGTAAATATGTTTTTAACATTAATCAAATTGCTTGATACATTTTTATCATTTCTGTCATCTGTTCCACAAGGACACAACTTGCCATATTCGAATAATATTTTTATGTTTAGTTTCATGATATTGTTTAACTGTTGTTAAAATGTACATTTTGTATGGAAAAGAAGTGGGTGGTAGACTGCAGTAAGCAATGAAATAGCAAGATTGCCCTGAAGCACTGTTCATAATGAGTATTCTGGTCTCTCTTTGCTTTGTTTGTGTTGGTAGGACCTATGAAAGACAATCTGTCATTAAGAACAGGCACATTTTTATAATACTGCTCTTAATTGAAATGCCTTTCTTATTATGGTAATGCCTGAAGACAAACCAAGATTTAGTCCCAATTATTTGTACAGCTGAAAACAATGCTCAGAGAATACAGTCCAAGTAGATAATACAAAGGAGAGGAAAATTATGAGGTGTGTACGCAGAGCTAGCAGCAATAGCAACATCAGGTCAGGTGATTTTGGTTTTTGGAGGGTTTGGGGGGTTTTTTGTTTGGTTGGGGTTTTGGGGGTTTTTTTGGGGGGGTTGTTTGTTTTGGTTAGGGTTCTTTTTGTTTTGTTTGTTTGTTTGTTTGTTTTGTGGTAATGATAAACCAAATGAAAGTTTGAACTGAAGAGACCAAGGAAATATGGCAGGTCAAGAAGCCAAAAGTAAGGACTGTGAGGATAATAGGGAGGAAGTTTGGATCATAGTGTCATTCAGCACAGGGCACAGCAGGACAAGGTCTCAGCAAGCCTCCAGCTTCCTTCTTCAATTGCTCCTACTGCACATTGCTGGTATCTAGAGTACTCTGCCTTCCCATTTCCATCAGAGACTTTACTGGCAGGGGACCATAATGCCGCTGATGGTGAAGGGACAGATGGATCTGAGCCGTGTAACCTTTCCACATCCAATGGAGTGGCTGCTGCTTTAATTGTTTCTGAGCAACTCCAGCAGGTTAAACATACCTATTTAACCAGGTGCCTGTTGGCAGGTTCAAGTACTTTAGCAAGCATAAATTAGCATAGCCTTACTGACATTAACAAGATGGGACTGATTTACAGTCACTGAGGAGCCTCAGCTTTGTATCCAAGTAGCCAGCAACACTCCTGAACCTCTCCATACGAAAAGAAGTCTTGTCTGCAGGAACTGCTTCAGACAGCACTTGTCAGGAAAGAATTGTTTTAAATGTCGAGAAGTCTAATTTGTTGTTCAGAGCTGCAGGAAAGAGTGATTAAGCAAGGAGATGTACAGCAATTTTTATGCTCATTGTTCTGTTGGCTCACTTTGTATAAAATAGGTAGGTGGTGGGGTTACAGTATCTTCATTGTCATGTGGGTTTAAATTAAAGATATTTCAAATTTTATCCAAACATATGACTGCTTTTTCATAATTTTTGCGAAGACTCTAAAACAATAGCAATTTCTGTCCTTCCATTCACTCTCTCACCCTACATTTAACACAGAGAAGAGCTGCAGCATGTCTCTGCCTGTGTGCTTACTCCAACAGATGAAGTGTAATAACAGGCCAGTTGTGCAGCAAATTGAATATTGCCAGGATAAAAGCAGTGCCTTCAGACCTGTTGGATGGTGAGGCTCAAGGAGCAGGTAGCCATGTATTGGTACAATACAGGGATTGGTACAATCCCTGGGCTAACCTGCAGCAGCTACCCAACATGGACTAGGAAGCAATGTCTCTGGAAGGAGACAAACACTATCAGACAAGGATTCTCTTACTGCATTTTGCCCAGGTAAGAAGGTGTCTTAATTCTGCATTATCATAAAAACAAGGGAAGAATAAGCCTTTCTGGATTTATGGCTAAGGCTACTAGCTTGTTTTTTCCATCAACAGTAGTGGACAACATGTGAACTGTGGTCTTTGTTCTTTTATAGCAGCAAAACCAAATATTCAGAGAAGTCCCATACAGATATTACATTTCATAAACAATCATAGCAATTTATTAAAAAGAAGGCACTTAATCCATCATTGTTGGTGCTGTTAACCAAATAAAATGCAACATGTGGAGACATTAAAGATTAAAACTTCAAACACTCGAGGAGGTAGAAGGCAGAATGGTGATCCCTGGGATTGGATAGCGAAGAAAGATGCTAGGTGAGCATGAAGCATATGTTTTCCTACTCACCCTCAGGAGTTTGTGTAGGTGTGTATGCCACTTAGTAGTTTGCAAGTCCCAGAGATAAGCCAAAGCCAGGACATTTTAGGATATACTACTATTATTGTGTCATTGTTATTTATTAGACAGACACTGCAGTTTCCCATCTCTTTGTAAATTAGTAGCTAATATCTGAAAAACTCTTGAACGCTGAGTCTGAGTGTCTGTATGATTCTGAAGAGACAGAAATTGGATTGTCATTGACAGACTCTGATTCCTCTTTATTCATTCCTGGGAGCCAATGGGTTTCTGTGGTTATGGATAGGAGAGGTTAGAATTAAAGTTATGGCAGCCACGGTGTGTGTCAGAGACCACCTTGTACCTCTCTACTGCCAGTTATCAGTCTAGCCCATAATCATTTGGCTCTTTTATCACAGCAGACATGAGTTCCTCTCACTTTGGAGTCCATTCAAGTTATCTAAGGGTGCTCAGCACTACGGATGCACATGTGCTTGTCGGTCTCGCACTGCTCCAGTTTTATCTCGGGTACTTGGAGAGAAAATTCGTATGTGAGCACAAAATGGATCAGAGCAGCCCTGCAACTGAAGCACAGAATTCTGTGGTTCACACATACCACAGACACAGTGCTGCTGAGAGGCCTTGGCAGTGAGCCAGCCCCTTCCATGGCAGTCCCACGTCAGGCAGCTGCCTTAGCTCCTGACATCTGCCATTCAGAACTCGTCTTATCTCACTGGTGTGAGCTTGGCCAGGCACTGCAGAGTTTTGGCCAAGACTGCTGCTTCAGAAAAGTCATTCATCTTAATAGAATATTCGTGCAGGAAGAAGTGGAATTCTTTCACCAGACTTTCATCATTAAACAAGTTCTACGCAAACATGACATTTCATGGCCTGTAGCAAAGTAGATGCATAGTATTTTGTTTTGTGGTCAGTAGCCTGAAGTAGTCTTGGAAAGTTCAATCAGCTCACTGGATGGTTTTGCAAAATACTCCCTTATTGATCTGCTTGCAAAAGAAAGGGAGAGTTTCTTTTCAACTTCCATCCCTTCAACCCTTGCCACTCTTTCTGTAATGATGAACATTTTATACATATATAAAATATATAATTTCTTGCTTCCTACATATAGAATAAATTATTCTTGTATGTTTTTACTTCCTAAGGGACAGTTTTGCATATTTTAAGACACTTCTGTAGTTGTGACTCCTGAACCACACAGAATTTATTGCCAGATACCTGTAAATTGTCAGTCAGTACTCACTCAACTGTATCTAGAATGTAATGTGTTTGTGATTTCTTGCTTCAGACTTTGCATTATTTGCAATTTTTACAGCCCACTTATTCAAACATAACTGCGTACCCGAACAGTTTGAAATTAAAGGGGGAACTGTATTTAAGACTGCCATTATTTTATCTGATTGAGATAAACCATGGAAACCTTTTATCTCTATATATCAATGTTGTCCAGTAGACTGACAATATTATACAGCAACAAATTATAGAACAAACTGGCAAGTAGCAGTAAAGGCGAAGATTGACAATTTATATCAGCCCACAATATTGTGCTTCATTAGAGGATCCTTGACTACACAGTCCTGAGTGATATATTTTGAAGAACCATTTTGTCCATCTGCTTATCACCTTTTTTTAAGGTGCTCAATGAGGGGAAAATAGCTTTCAGTGACCTGAAACATTATAAGGAGAGTTCTCAGCTATCACTTTGCTAATAGCAAAGGGAAAGTACTTATTTCCCAGGCGATCCCAGGCTATCCCAGGCAGCAGCAGTGTGATCACAGTTCAGACAATTCCATGACATTATCAATAATGATGTCTCTGTATCTAGAAGGCCTTTCCATTGAGAAGAGGTCTACCCCAATGAAGTGCCAATCCCTGATCTTCCCTGTCCTCCACATCCATCTTGTCTGGGAGAGTGTTAGGGTTACTTGTACTCCATGTGGGAATCCCACAAGTAGTTTTCTACTACCACTTTCACTACAGAAAAATTCTAGCACCACATGGTTACACCTTGATTATTTGCTACTCCAGGTGCTTGATGCCTGTACACAAAGTCCAGTATAGGATACAGGAAAAAATTTCAGTAAGACAGGTAGTAAATATCTAAAATCTACTGCCAGCTTTCAGTGTCACAGGTTGTCATTTAGTCATAGTGAGGACTAGGAAATACCTTGTTGAAAAAACTGGGTTTGATCTGTTCATTCATTTTGTAACAGTGCCCATCTTTTGGAACAAGCTGCACAGCATTGCAAACTGACAAAGCCAGCAAAGATCTCTCAGCTAATGAAGGAAGAAAATCATGGTTTAGAAAAGAGCGTAGTCTGGATAAAGTTTAGGAAAGTTTGTAACATTCCATATCTACCATCCTCCTTAATACTTAGCTTATCTTTTGACTTAATTACAAATGGATCCACTATCTACAGAGTTTAGCTCCCAGACTGACTGTCAGGAATTGCAGTTTTGGTTTGCAGACATTGAGGCAAGAAGTATATTAATAATTTTGGCTTTCAAAGTATGTGCTTTATCAGAAACATAGTTTGATTAACTGATTTCAATACTGTCATCACACAAACTCATGAAAATAAGATTCCCAAGATTTCACTCCATTTCCCAAGACTTCTTCAGTAGGCTCTTAGTGGCCCAGAATCCAAGTCTGATTTGCATAAATTGCAGTAAAATGAAGATACATTTAATTGCAATAAAATTGTATAAGATGTTTTTCTAAATCCAGCATCCATCCTTGACTATAAGTCTCATGTATGTACCAGGTACTAAAGCATTGGTGCACCACTGGTCTCACCTTGGAAGGAAAAGTGGATAAGTCAGTTTGTAGACCTTCCCAGGCAGCTTTTGGACTCTTCCTTATGAAAGCACACCAATTAATGCTATCTAATCTTCAAATGGTACAAGAAAATTTCTTTCAAATGCTCAGTGTTGGTTAAATGGCTCTTTCCTTTTATCTGTACTTAAACTTTATTTGGGGACTAAGACCTCAAAAGGTAGATGACTATTCATTAGTCAAGCTAGATCAGCACAGGTGTTGAAATCCCAGCATATCATTCAATAACTGCAGCATTAAATATATTACAATCCATATTTTTAGAAAAGGGTCACACAGACCTCTTTTGTAATTTTTTTTGAGGACAACTCTGTGTAAGCATTAGGTATTATTTTTTAGTAATAGATAACCTGTGTAACAGGTAACTATATGAAACAAATTATTCTTTTCATTAGACCACCTCATTGAAACATTTGACAATCCACAGGTTGATGACACACCGATGTTTTAGTTGTTTCCCAGTAGTACTCACTCTAAGTCAAGGACTTCAGTTTCCCATGCCCTGACAGTGAGCAGGTGCATAAGATGCCAGGAGAGAAGATGGTCAGGACAGCTGGCCTGAACCAGCCAGAGAACATCATACTCAGCATATAAACAGCACAAAATTGGCAGGAGGGGCCAATCACTGCTCAGGGACTGGCTGGGTATCAGTCAGCAGGCAGTGACAAATTGCACTGTGCATCATTTGCTTTTCTTGGGTTTTATTCCTTGTTTTTTGTTATCTTCCTTTCATTACTACTATTACTAGTATTATTTTTGTTAGTTGTTATTTTCATTATTATCAGTATTAGTATTATTTTTATATATATATACTATTTTAAGTAAATTTTTAAGCTGTTCTTAACTCACAGATTTTACCTTTTCCCAATTGTCCTCCCCAGCCCACTGTGACGTAGGAGAATGAGCAAATAGCTGTTCAGTACTTATTTTCCAGCTGGAGTTAAGCCATGACACCACATTTTATTAATATGATTATAAGAAATACATGCTTTTGATGCAAAAATAATATCTTTCATGATATCAGCAATCTCAAAAAGCACAGGGCTATTTAAATCATAGAATCATCTTGTCATATTTTTCAAATTGAAGCATTAGTAGCTTGATCAAGGGTTTGAATGCAGCTGAGACCTTCAGCCTTGATTTAATCTGACTCCCTGCTGACATTGAATGGAAACACATAAATCTTATTAGGCTTAGAGTGATTTCCTTCAATCATGAATTTAATAAAGCAAGTTGGCTTCTTTTAGTGTGCCAAAAACTGTGAAGTTCCAAAAGCTAAGTACCATTCTATTAAGTAAACAGAAAGTCAATATGAAGGAGTATGTATAAAAGTGCAGTATACAACACCAAGATCAGAACTTGAGACATTATTTGCAAAATTCTGAACCTTTTATGAAGTCAACTTCTTGAAGGGAAATACTTGTGTAGTGGCAATAAAATCCTGTTATCATATGTGGAAAAATATGATTTTTTTATTAACTGTGCAAAGTTAGGTTAATATTAAAGTATAATCTAACCTACACAATTGTGTGCACCATTAGAACAGGCACACAAATGTTTCCTACTCATCTGTGATGTAGGAAATAGCAGGACAAGTTGCGCATTCAGTGATCCCAATTCACTCTGGTATAGTGTGGGACAGGATTTCCCTTAACTCTTGGCCCCCACTATCAATGCCTGTGTAACTTAGAAGGTCACGTAAAGACACAAGATGCTGACTTGACTGGAGCTGAAATTTCTTATGGAAAACAAAAGCCAATGTTCTCACAAGCACAGAAGTGAGGAGATAGAGAAATTGCATTTAATATCTTTTCCCCTTTAACCTCAGTAGAGAGTTGCCATGTGTGTATCTGTGACACCAGATGATAAAAGAGACTGATGTCTTTCTGCCATTTGGTCTGTTACTATAAATGGTTCTGTATCTGACCTTTTAACTGGAACACTTAAAGTTAACCTAAAAATCCTTACAATTAATTATTAGAGGACTCATTTAATTCCTCAGGTGAACTTCATAAGCCCCACTGAAATCAGATGAAGTGGCATGTGTGTGTCCCAGAGGAAAGCTGTACCCTTAGCTAAATACTGCTTTTATTTTCCCGAAGAGCAGACCTACTGACAGCCAGAAGGAACAAATTCTTCACAGTTCATGACCTCATAAAAAATGTCTGATAGATTCACCACTAAAACTTCTGACCTATTTGAATGGATGCTTTAGTAGAAGTTTTATCAAATCTGACATAAATGTCCTGAGCAGTTTTCTTCATCATGAGTTGCTGGAGCCAGTGGTGATCTAAGTGGATGAATCCCATGATGTCTAGTCAGATTAGAAGGTTACTTCCATATTCTGGCTGCATCAAAAGGAGCATGGCAGCCAGTCAAGAAGAGTGATTATGCCTCTCTATTCTGCTCTTCTGAGATCCCATCTGGACTATTGCAACCAGCTCTGGGGTGCTATGCACAGGAAAGCAGTGGACCTGTTGGATTCACAGAAATGATCAGAGGGATGGAGCACCTCTTCTGTGAGTGAAGTCTGACAGAGTTTGGGTTGCTCATCCTGGAGATGAGGAGGTTCCAGGGAGACCTCATTGCAGCCTGTCAGTACTTAAAGGGGGCACATAAGAAGGATGGGTGCAGAGATTTTAGTAGAACCTGTAGCAATAGGACAAGGGATAATGGTTTTAAAGTAAGGAGGGTTGATGCAGACTAGATATCAGGAAGATATTTTATTTTATGAGGGAAGTGAAACACTGGAACAGGTAGCCCAGAGAGGTAGATCTATCCTAAACGTTTTTCCCATCAAATATCTGAGAAGATATCTTAATTAGCAAACATATGTAAAAACAGTGAGAACACATATTTTTGAGTGCTGAAAGCTTGGATTCAATACAGAGTGCATTAGACACATTTAAAATGACCACATATTTTACATTGGAACATGATTTTTAAAGCCTTGCACACAGTTAAGTGTATATAAAAGTATGACTTCATTGTTAAAATGGAGGTACTATGCTATTGATGACCAGTTACTGTCATCAGTTACTTTTTAATGGGATTTTTAATATATTTTTAATGGCATTTTCAGTGAAGAGAAGGGGCACATATTGCAGAAGCTATCTACGAGTGTGGGTAGAACCTGATGAAAAAAGTTAGCTAAAAAAATCAATAGAACTCTTTAAAAGCCAAAATATTTTTGAAATTTTTTTTTGGAAGGATCAGAATTTTTCTTTGCTTTCTATGCTTTCAAAACAGGAGAATTTCATAGTAGATTAAAATGAAGAAGAAAGGGTTAAAAGTCTTAAATAGCCGACAACCAAATGATATTTTATTCTATATTAATATTTTTTGACTGATATGAAATTGAAGCAGCATGGGATTTCCTTTCATTTTGCAGAAATCCTCCCTTATTGTGCAAAATTTATTTTGACTTGAACTGGCTTAATTTTTTCAATGTTGATGGTTCAATGACTGTATTTATTCATAATAATAAGTCTTATCACAACATTAGCATTACAAGAGAACTGCAACTGAGTAGTAAATTTAATATCTTTGAGAGTCTAAAGATTAAGGAACTACATATTCTTCATTCACTTTTCTACTGAGTGTTTTCCTTGGACTACAGAGATTTACTTTTTGTTTTATTTGCTATTTTATAACATAAGTGAAAAATAAGTAGCTCAGACACTTCTTCAAACCTTATTAATTTTAAAATATATATGTATTAGTTTTCATGATGTGCTAAGCCCACTGTCATCATCCAGAAATAGTTGAATGCTATTCCAAGATGTTCCCAATCTAACAGCCAAGAAGACAGAGAGAAGGACAGGAAAAAGAAATGCTGCTTTAAAAGGAAAATTGGCGAACCTATTAAACGTGAAAATATAAGTTGCATTATATGAAGACTTCCTCAATTTACATATGAAGGTCAAAGCATCTAGCATCAGTGGAAAGGTATCACTGAACACATAGACATCAAACACCTCAAGATGTTACACAGGCAAAACTGCCCTCAAGTTAGAACAAAGGAAAATAAGAATAATCTCACTATTCTTCTGTGGGGATTATGCAAGTTGTACTGTTAGACAGCTATGGCTAGATTCAGGTCCTCAGCTCCTCTGGCAGAATTTGACAGACTGAGGAAAAGAAGTAGCAAGTGAGTTAAGTGGGAACTGTGTTTGTGAGCAGGAGCAGACACAATGCCTCAGTGATCCATACGTACTCCTTATGCACGTACACACACCAAGCAGGTAAGTCCCAGGCCAGATCCAACTGCAGCAGCCATGTGCACGCCATCAGTCGCCACTCCATTTTATTCCCAAGGCATTTCACAAACTGTGCCCGTCAGATCTGTGTGGGTAGTACATGTGGAGGAGGTTCTTTTTCTTCCTAGTTATTGGTATGGCAACAGTTATATCTTGATTGCAGTCGCAAAATGATAGAAATTCTTTGGCTGGATCACAAACAGGCAAAAAATGTGACAAATGTTAAAAAGTGTTTTTATCAGATCATTTTTAATTGGACAATAACCTACTGCATTATGGCAAGGAACTGTTTTTTTTCCCCAAATGTGTTTAACTGCTTGGTGAATAGTGTCACCCCTGTGACAGAAAAAGACATGTCAACCGTGTACTGTCTTAGAGCTCCTATTGATAGATTACGTTTACTCCATACAGATAGTTTCTTTCTAAGATTTACAGAAAAATAAAATAAGAAAACTTTTCTGTTTTGAACTTTGGTACCTCTGGGAAACCATGCAAGAGTGCATCCAATCAGAATCAAACCTGAGCTTCAGCTTCCTCCCCTTCTCATGCAATGCTAATGAATTGAAGCAGATCCAAACGTTCCAATTTTATAAGAAACTGAGCAATTTTTTATGCCAGAAGTAGCATAAAAGTCCTCACAGAATCATAGTAGATATATGATTTAGGAATAAAGTCTCATAAAAGTCTCTGTTCTACATCTTGCCTTCAGCAGATTCAGTTTTCTGAAACATCTCTGCTCAAAAAGTCTCTTGACCATCCCAGTCTGAGACACCATTTGAAACACATGACTATCATCAGCCCTGATGGAACTGAAACAAAACATCCATGAACTATGTGGAAGGTTGGGCTCAGGTATGAATCCTATCACTGAGAGACAGCTATGCTAATTATTGCCTAGCCATGCACTGATAGCCACAGTGCTGTAAAGTGCAAAGCTTACGCAAGGCTACCTTCCCTTGACCATCAGGGCACTTATCTACTTCCCATATATAAAACTTTGGGAAAGCTGAATCTTTTCCAGTGATTACATCCTAGTCTTGTGATATATCCAAGATGCATGGGCATGTATGTGTGTATAAGACATTTAATCTTAGTTCCACAAGCTGTTTCAAAAACCCTTTCTTAAGAGCATGTTCTATCTGCAAGGAATCATCTTGCTTTCTGATTCATTCTGTGAAACACAGATTGGCTAATCAAACTGCAGATTTTTATTATATTATTAAGGATGCAGTCCCTTGTTATTTATGCCTAATAACACCCTTTTTAGATGATGCAGTAAAGTCTAGCCTCAGAATGAATCAGGAAAGAATGAGGAAAATACCACATATCTTCTGCAATGAAAATTCTTGTTCTGAAACAAGCTGTTTATAGCATTATACATCTTTTTAACTGTATGACCTTCAGAAACAAACACAGGTTTATTTTCTTCTCCAATAACATCCAGCACTCCACATCACTGGGTGAATTCCAGGCTTACTGATACGCTTTCTAGCACCTCTTCTGCACTGGAAAATATATTTGTTAGATATTGTTTCCTAGAGAAAATGGTGCTGATTTGCTGCTACCACAGTCAAAATCATAAACTATGACATAATTAGTTGGATTCACAAGTTTTTCTAATTAATCTTCCCAAAATATGTGAGATGGATGTATTATTTTTAGAGAAACACTTTTCAGCATATCTAGATATTCAGAACATCAGACTAAAACTTAAGTGAAAAATAATCCCATATTCCTTGGAGCCACATAGTGAAACATAGATAGCAGTGATCATGACAAGTAAAATCCATGTTTAGAGAATCCTTTCTTTCCTATAGAAATCTTGATCATCTCTAGCTATAATAGTAATTCAACTAGCCATCTGCAAAGTTCTTCAGGTATGGTTTACAATTTTTTGTTGAGTAGATCATTGCTTATAATAGATGACAGAGGGTGGTTGTGAAGGTCTTGTAGTAAATAAGTTATTTCCAAAGCAAACTGGAAATCAAGAGAGAGGTCATTCTGTATTATTTTTCAGCTTGTTAGATCCTTGACTACACATGCTAACAAATGCAATTTCATAAAACAAGAAAAATCAGAATAACGGGCACCAATCATGGAGGATGGCATTAGTTGGGTAGCAAAAAGGGTTGGTAAGGTCTTTACATCCTTCTCACATGGAAAGATTGTCCCCAGTTCTCAGAAACATTATTGACAGACCTGAGAAAGGTTTCTGAAGTGATTCAAAACCAGATATTTTCTGAAGAACTTGTCTGTGTAACCCAGACAAAGGAAAATCTAAAACAGCTTTCCATGTGCAGTGTTGCTTGTAAGGGTAGTCTGATGAGCACAAACTCTGAGGTTCATCACATCTGATAATGACATTGTTTTCTCCTGAGCTATTTCAAAACAGCTTGGGACATCAGTCAGGTAACTGTAACTGACATTCATATGTTTATGAAGTATTCCTCCCTTATTCTTATGGAAAATCTTAGACTGATGGGTCTCTTGCAGGGAAAAATATTGGGTCTCTGGTTGGGAAAAAAAATTTTGTTCCATAGGAAATTAGTTTCTATTTCAACACAGGATGAAAAATTGGAGTATCAAAAAAACCAAAACAAAAACAAACAAACAAACAAACAAACAAAACCAAAAAAAAACTAGGATGAAAACCTCTAAGAAGTTTCAAAAAAAAAAAGTCAAAGTGAAAAGTTACCAGACCTCTGATTGGAATAAAAGTTGCTGAGCAACGACTTGTTATTTTGTTTGTTTGGTTTTAATTCAAGCAATTATTTGGAACTGAAAAGTATCTTTGTTTCAAACTGTCACTTTGAAAATGGAGGGCTCTGTTTTGATTACCCAAATTATAATATAAAAAAATATGCATTGAAATTGACATTTTCTCACAGAAAGTTCTTATTTCAGCAAAGCCACATTTTCCAAGAGGAAAATTTTTCAACCTGCTTTACTTGCTTGCCAGGAAATAAGAAGCTGTCTAAAACCAGCATCTTACTAAAATTTTTCCAACATGAAAGCTGCTGCAATTTTTCAGTTGAAACTTTTAAAATGTTCTGTTGATGAAGAGAATTTGGCCATGAAACAGAACAGTGTTTATTACAGCACCAACACACAAAAGTCAACTAGCACACTTCATGGCTATCAATTACAGTGGCAAATTCTAAGCATGAGTCAAATGCAAATAAACCCAAGCATTTAAATTTCTGATTCTTTAAACGTTCCAGATGTAGGGATTTTCCATTTGCTTCACCTCAGTCAGTCGAGTTCAGTGTGGTGGGACAATTAATTCCCTCAAGTGTTCTGCAAATATTTCAGTCCAGATATAGCATTACCTCTTTGTGAATGTGCATATACTTTCTAACAGAGGTATAAGAATAAAGTGATCTAAATCCAATTGACAGATTAGAATCAATACAAAATCTTACCAGAAGTCTGTAAAAAAACAGAACACAAATAATATGCTTTACAAATGTTTGCTGTTACTACAAAATGCAATGCTGCAAAAGCAAGATTGTTATGCAGTCTAATTTGCAACAATTTTCTGGGCACTAGTTGTAATCAAGCAGAACCTGATGCTTTCACACACCTCAGTGTTTTGATGTCCACACTGAATGGTTTCACAGATGTTAGTTTTCCATAAAGTGACGATCTACTCTCAAAATAACAGGTCTATTTATGGATCTGAAAGTAGTTACCTAAAAATTACAAACAGCATCATTCTTCCAATTTTAAAGTTTTGTTTGTTCTTAGTACTTTAGCTCCATATAAATGACTGACCAATACTGTCACAAAGAACTTAATTTTAAAAACTAGGCTAGTATTGGAGAATTTAAACTCCGAACTTAATATTCTAGTGGTTGCTTAACTATTGAAATCCTAGTTTAGCCTCCTTTGTATCAAGGTTTATAATTCCACCACTACTCAGAAACACATGAATATCTTAATATACACATACACACATTTACAAACAATTCTGGCAGTATGAATTCCAAATCCAGCAATTAAGATACCAGTATAGGAAAGAAGTACATATTTCAAAATAAAGATTTGACATTTCTGGATGGAAGCCAAAGTGTCTTCTGCATTAAAAAGCTGCCTTTATGCCACGTTAATATACAAGGTTAAAGAAGGGTTTCTCACAGTCATTTAACATATTTTCTGTGATCAGAGTACAATTACATAGGCAATTCAATCATATATTCCTGGGAATACTATGTGTGATGAAGTGAGATTCTGCCTTGGAAGAGATCTTAAAACAAGAATCCTATGCAGTATAGCATAGAATCCTTTTTGTCTCCAGGATACTGAGATTTCTCACTTGGAACCAATTCTTCACACACAGTTACCTGAATTCTCTCTCTCATTAAGTCATTAGGCTAACCTTCACAACATGAATAGAGGAAGAGGTGATCTTTGTCAGCAATAATAAGCACAGACTCTTAATTTCAATTATGTGAAGAAAACCATAGAAACAGAAGGAATGAAGCACCATTAGTCTAGGCAATATCAAGGTCAGTTGGTACCAAAAGCATTCAATTTCTGCTTTCATAATATTAAAAAACCTCATGAGGAAAAGGCTGGAAAAGCAGTAGCAATGGAATATGACATTCTAGGGGGACGTTGACTTCTTTCTCAACTGGTCTAGAATTACTTAAAGAATTGGAATATATTCAATGGCACTACAGTTGGGGCAAGTTCTACATAAAGGTAAAGGAGTAAGTTATCCACAGTAGCAGAGCCAGGGACAACAAATGGGTATTAAAATCATAGAAAGCCAGGTCTGCAGGTGTTGCTAAGAAAGAAGCATCAGAGTATGCTGGTCGACTGTGGCTGCAATCATGAAAGGATGGGAGAACCTGAGATTAGGAACAGAAATGCTAGTGGCACCATTTCCAGGCAAAAGCAGACACTGGCAAAACTGATACTTTATAATACTCCTTGTATTAAAAAAAAGTGCACCAACTTCAAAGCTTTCCTCTGGCATCTTGCCTTTACATGGAAGGACTGTCCAAGTTTGAATGCTTCCAGGGGATGAAATTCAGATATTTTGACATCCCTGAAGAACTTTGAGCTATTTGTGATTGTGATATACACAAGAACAGGCTCTTAAATCTCCTTTTTTAACTTCTTCAGTCTGGGATCACCTTGAGTTTCCCAGAGAAACCTTGCGAATAAGGTTTCTCTGGCTGCCCAAGACTACAGAAGGTCCACCAGCCCAGAAAAAGATGAATCCATAAGGCCCGGGCTCAGATCTCCTAATAATCTAAATCTCCAGTCAAGACAATTCTCTTAGTCAGAATCATGGATATGAGTGCTGTAAAAGCTATCTATTCCCAATTTAGCCTTTTGTGGCTGTAAGGAGAAGGGAACAGGAGTCTGTAACAACAGGGATTAGATTGTACTAAGACCAGATTCCTCATTTTCTTGCACTGCTTGAAAACCTTGGGGCAACTGGACATGAGACCAGGGACCTGACCTTTAAGCAAAATGGAATATCGTATAATTACTGCTCTGTGTCAGTCCACTGCTTCTCTCCTCCCAGCTTTTTCACAAGCCTGGATGACTAAGGATCTACTTGGAGATTTAATATATTTTAAAAATATTGTATTGTACCTTACACAGAAGTTGATTTACTCAGTTTGACTAACTCATGTTCATGTTATCAATTTGCAGGTCCCAAGCTATCTTCTAGCTGGACTGCTTTTTAGGAATCACACATGTCCAGTTGGAGTATAAACTAGTTTACAATTACTAACTTATGACTATATATATATGTATGTATATATGTATTTATATATATATATGATTTATATATATATATATATATATATATGAAAATAATGGTGCAAAATAAATTGTTCAGACTTTGCTAGCAACTTTATGCTACTCTGAGTATATCAAGACAGAGCCTACTACCCACAATGGACAAGAATTAAAAATGTCTGCTTGAATAAAACAAGCATGCACGTAACTCCAAAATATTCAAAAAAACATTTGGAAATTAACAAGTCAGAGAAGTAAAATTGAATTAAATTGCTATCACTTCCTATAAAAAATATTTGAAATGTCTTCAATTTTTTAAATTACATATTTAATATCCAAAGATAATACAGAGAAATAAAAAAGGAACAGCAACATATGAAATTATTATTATGAGTTATACAGCATTAAAACTCAGTGCATTGTCACCTCAGTGAGTTAAGATATGGGATATCTTCTCTGAGAACAATCACAAAGGATCAAATAAAGTACTTGTGGTTCAGGTCTCATCATTAGTTTATCACGAATTTAAATTAAGGGCACGTACACCTCATAGGTCCCTGACTCATTGGAGGAGCCTACATTCCTAAGAACTGGCTCCTTGTTAAGTTACTAAGCAGCTTTAGGAAGCCATTGTCTTAGTTTATGAGTCCAGGTTGGAACATAAGAAGGAAAGAGGCAGTGAAAATGTTTGGACCCAGTCAGACTTCATGAGAGCTGTCATGTAAGTTCTTATTGCAAGCCCTCAGTGAAGTCAACACCATGAAGAACAGAAGGTGTTGTAAGGCAGCGGGCAGTGCTCGAAGGAGCCTATGCCTTCTGTCAGAATCCATCCTTTGTCTCCTACTCTGGTTGGCTGTTTGTAGCCTCAACAAGATTTAGAAACTTTTTTTGGAGCCTTTTACTGTAATTCACAATTGAATGACTTTCAGAGGCATTAAAAAAACAAAAAAACCCAAAAACAACAACAACACCACCACCACCAACAACAACAAAAACAAAACAAAACAAAAACAAAAAAACAAAAAACACAAACAAACAAACAAACAAAAAAAAAAAAACAACAAAAAAACCCCACAACAACTCCCAAAAACACCCCCTATCAGGAATCTGAAGTGATTTCAGGATTAAAGACTACTTTGTTGAGCTACAGGAATGTCCTGCTCATGTGATCTGAGCTGGGTGACATCTGTTCTTTTCTGCATTCTCTACAGATGAAGAAGCATGTGTCTAGAGTACCCAGATCAGTGTATTAATCAAGTGTGTTAGTGACAGCACTACCAACCTCAAGCATGTAAAATTTATGAATCACTTCTCTTGAAAAAAAAACCCAACTATTTTTTTTAATTATGTATGTGCATACTTTTATCTATCACTTTCTGAGCCTTTAGGGTGAAACTGTGCATTGTTTTCAAGAGTTTCTTTGAAAGGAGAAGGTCAGGAAGATATTGGTTTTTCTGTTCTATGAAAAGTTGAAAGTTCCAGTCATTGGTTTTCAAGAATTTTGCTTCTGAGAAAAATACACGCAATGTCACTCAGACCCATGATGAAACATTAATACTTGCCATTGCTTTTGTAGCAGTAGAAATTAGTGGCTGATGTCTCTTCTTATTCTTCAGTTCTATCACCCCTGTGAGCTGAGTAGGAATAGGATTAGCATCCCTCTCTACTCCCACATTTCTCCTTAGTATAATAAGTTATGCAGGTGTTGGGGGTCAGGTTTGTCTTTTTTTTATTTTCTCTCTAAGGAATTTTTTCCCCATAAGTTACCAAGGAGACCAAATGTTGGGTACTTAACAGTACTTAACCGAAACAAAGAGGTGGCCAAACTCGGAGGGGAAAATTACGCGAGTTTTGGGGGTAGGAAAAAGGACAGAGCTGGGGGCAGAGGGACACTGTTTTTCTCTCACCATTGGGAGAGAGAGAACCCCTGGGTTGCTGCTTGCTGCAAGA